>JWZT01000358.1:72615-87513 GCA_000827895.1 Thelohanellus kitauei
GAAATGATATGGTCAAGTGACGGTTTAACACTCTGTTCAAGAAATCTACTTTGGAATATAGAATTACATGTCAATTCAAATATCTCTAGTTGAAGGTTTTCATGTAACTTGTAAATCTTTGATTCAGGAAACAAAAAAGGATTTGTGAAGAGTGCGACATTATTCTTCTCTTTTTCAAATTCATCAAATCTATATTCAAACGCCTCCAGAAGACTTTCCAAAGTCATCTGATACTGTAAAAAGTTAAATATTTTTTCTAGTAAACGTGCCTTGAGAGTTGGGAATGCATCTAAAATTCATTCGGTAAGCAGTCTGATAAACAGACGAAGTTTCATTTTGAATGCATAGACTTCATTACACAAATTAATGAATAGTTTGTCTTTTCCCTGGAGCCTCTCATTTAAACAGTTTAAATGAGACGTTATGTCAATCATGAATGACAGATCATTGAGCAAATCATCATTCAAAACATATTCTCGTTCTGCGTGTAATTCATTCGTGTCAGGAAGAAATATATAAATACTATTTTTTAGGGCCCAAAAAAGTGACAGATTTTTTCCTTTTGAAATCAATCTAACTTCACAGTGTATCAGTAGTTTGTCGTATTTCTCGTTCATGCCAGATAGAAACTGCCTGAACTGTCGCCTGTTCAGAGCCCTGCTAAGGTTTTTGTTGACACATCGAACAACAACATTCATGACATTTTTCAAATTCAATGTTTTCCGACACAGCTTCTTGGTGAAAAATGAAGTGACGTTTCAGTGTTTTGCGACCTATAAACTATTCGAGTACTTTTAGACATCCAGGTACTCTACCCATCATCGCCTCATCTATATCTGTGCATATACTAAACAAGTTTCGCCATTCAATGTTGTTTTTCTCTCGAAGAGCTTTAAGAGTTTCGAACAGATCGCTCCCTCTGGTAGTTAAATTTAAAGACTCGAGTCTTAGTAGTTATTAAATGACATAAACGTTGTCGTTAATTGCTCGAACAAAAACTGCGATCTGAGCTGTATCAGAATTATGGTTCGATTCATCCATTGACATTGAAAAAATGTACAATTTTAAAATGATTTTGTAATTGACGATGAACCTCACTAGTTTACACTTCCACTCTCCTGGTCATCGTATAATTTGTTAGGGGGATCTGATCAATTTTTTCTCAGTTTTTATCACCAAGCATTATAGCAGCAATGTTAAGAGCGAGTTTTAATATTTCTTCTGGATCTGTGAATAGCTTCTTCTTGCGAGCTAAAAGAAGAGCGATTTCATATGAAGCAAAAAACAATACTCTTGCTATGTTCGTTAGCCTTTGAAAAATGATTGTTGATTATCCAGTGAACCTTCTTTCTTGTGTAGGAACTCTTTCCGTGAATCCGAAATAATTGGGTATTTTACATTTATTTCTGAATGTTTTGTCGTGAAATGACTCGCAAGATTATAGTTTGGTGCATGTGAAACACAAAACCCATATATAAAGCAAACAGGTATTCCACATGAGTTCAGTGCAAGGATAAAATTATCAGTCCAATCTGATTTGAATTCACTACAAAGAAAATCTTCACCTTTTCGCTTCATTACAATTTTCAATTTTTGGTTCTTATTGTTTGTGTTTTGATGTATAAAATGTATATTCGAATATGAAAGTCCAATTTTACCACAAAATTACCTTTATTCCTGACAACTAAACAGTTATATCATAAAAAAACGTGATTCACGCTCACTTCGACTTTTAAGATTGTAGAGATTAGGTAATCTTTGACTTTTAATGAGCAAATTTTTACAGAAATAGATAATAAAGGCATTAAAAACCACAACCATTTTAGATAATCGAATTTTGAATCTATACTTAAATTTATTTAATTCTTTTAAACAAATTCAAAAAGTTTGAAGCTCCGAGAGCAACTTCAAAACAGCCGGCGGGCAAGGGTTTTGATACCTATGTGTTAGAGTATCGAGTAATAATTAAACTGCAACCCTTCCCAAAGCAAGTCTCAATGTCGATGTTTACTGAATAATTAACTACACATCTATTTTTGAAACGATTCAGGAAAAACCACCAACAATATATTTGTGAACCATTACAGTTTAAAGGTTAGACATATTATACTTGAAATGTTAAATTGATTAAAGGATGCATATTGTATAATTTGGATTATTTATTAGACGAGATCACTTGGATATTACGTAAACATTGCTGAACTGGTCAATCGCTCTTGGGTTTTATGCGTGAGGTTTCAATTCTTACATGTAGTATGTTTTTTATGAAATTTCTTTTTTGGAAATTGGCATCACCGACGTGTCATCTTGAAAAGTTTCGAGTTTTGAGGATATACTTAGACCGTCGTTTGATAGCTTACAAAAATACTGCCAAGAGTACATAATATTAAAGAATGTAATATGCCAGTAACGTGTCCAGATAACAAAGGTCTGGGGGGGGGGTACATGTAAAAACATTGACTATAGCTTGAAGAAGTATATTTATAGAATTTAGGCGTTGACAAAAGAAATAATAGATTAGGTTCTTGACTGGTTCTTGATGAGACCAATTGGTGAGTTCATTCCATAATAAGATCAAATGAGCATCAATCACTCACCTAAAAAGTCTGTCATTTAACTAAAATCGCCAAGGGTAATTTTGAAAGCATAGGTTTTCCAAATAGAAACGAACCTCGTGTTAGTCACTACGAAGTTGAAAGAGTGCGCCTGTGTCAAAACTTAATGAATCCTGAGTCGTTACAGCGCATTGAGCTTGAAATGCTGAACGATATGTTCAGGAGGTTTTTGATTTTTAATATAGAGGATGTCGGATTCGTGTATGAAAAAATGCTTATTCTCCAACTCATTTGAGCAGTCATTATCAAAAGGCGAGGACATGTGTCTATCTCGATGCGTGTCCAAGTACTCTGAGTTACATATGGAAATTGGACACCATATGAACGAACTGGTGAAAGAAGAACAAAAACAAAGGCCCCCACCATCGATTCCAAAATTATCTTAACCCTAAATCAGCATCGTTTTTAATATATAATATGTGGTATTATTGAATTAGTCTGTTATTGTAATATTATAAGATGCATGAGTTAGGTTAACACCAATTACAAGATATGAAATCAAATCAAAGATATTCCTGATGATAAAGTGCGTTGCATTTGATTTCGTTATATTAGAAATTACAGCCACCTCCTGTTAAGTGAACGTTTTTTCCCAATTCAGGGCTGTGCGCTTAACCCGAGTTGACCATAATTTCAAACATTACGAAATCAATTGTAAAATCGCCGTCCGCCGGCGAAATATTTTGCAACACACTGTGATGTGCTCAAATCTGTTGAAATTATACCTTTCGAAGAATTGAGCGAAATATCAATATTCTTATTGAATGTGTATCTCCTCAGCTTCTAATGTTATAGATAAAGGAACACCGATAACATTTTACATGAGATCGCGTAGTTTGACGATATTGTCTATAAACGCATATGTTTTGTTCATTCATTACTGCCGATACTTGGGATTGTATCTGTGACATTTTCTAATTTATGCTGTTATTATGTAATTCGACAAGGACTGCCAAATTAAATATATAAATATTAGTTGATCGGTAAACCAACTCTCTTGTAGGTATGATTAAGATTAACTATCGATGGTTTTGTCTGCTGGCTGTATAGACATAATGTATTATGGTTTTTGAACATTCCAAGCACATATTTTAGAACATCATGTTTTAAAAATTAGGGATTTCTTTTAGTATATCATTAACACCATCTTTGATTATTTCGATCTAAGTTTAATATATTCTTCTTTGGGTCTGGACAATAACCCCTGCAGTTGAAATTTTGAAATTACCACTCACTTTTTAGTGATTTTATCATTGAAAATTCAACATCACTTGCGAGCTTCAAAAAAAATTTTGGCAGGCGCGCGAGCGCTTTTGAATTTTCAATGATAAAATCACTAAAAAATGAGTGGTAAATTTCAAAATTTCAACCGCAGGATTTATTATCTAGATCCAAAGAAGAATATATTAAACTTAGATCGAATAATCAATGATGATGTTGATGCCACCGGGTTATGCAACCAATAATGGAACTCGTGACGATCAATAGCGACATTTTTATTGAAATAAATTTTTGAACAGTAAAAAGAACTTTATCGACCAAAATGAAAAGGTTTACTGTTTAGCATGCATGTGCAACGTGAAAAATAATGTCCATTTTTTCGAATATGTGCCTCAACGAACAAGACATTCCTAGTGACTAAGGTTATGCATATTTGAAAAGAAAACTACATCCATTAATTGAACTATTTTTTGTTACTTCTTTTGATTTTCTGTTAGATTTTTTGTTACGTTTCCCACTATTCATCGATACAACCCCCTTCTTTCGATGAAAAACCAGGTAATGGTAAATATTTTTTACGTTTTACATGCGTACTGAACATTATTTTTTTTCATTTCGGTCGATGAAGATATTTTTTATGTTCAAAAATATTTTTCAATAAAACGGCCGCTATTGGTAGTCATCGATGCAGTTATCGGTCGCAAAACCCATCAGAAAAAAACTGCGCTTCTACCCGAATTCGAGGTCATTTGAAAGGCACTGTAATTTGTGAGATGTATCTAAAGCTGATTAAAATGCAGTCAACTGGGTTAAATGCATGTTCTTGTCCTGCCCGAGGCTGTGCACTTAACGGGATGGACTGTAGACCCGTTGTACAAATAAATGAGGGCACGAAAAATTATTGACTTCATTAATCTCAACCGCTTTCAAACCCCAATAAAATGGACATTTATTGTTTCTTAAACCCGAATGTCATTCTAAATGAAATACACATAGTAGAAAACCTTTGGCAATACAAACCATTGGTCGTCACGGATGACTTTATTGGTCGCAAAACCCGGTATAATTTTATTCAGCGAGGGTTTAAACCACCCATTTTAACTTTCTTTGTAAAATTTGTTTGAAAAGTAGAATGAAATCTTGTGTCAAACGCTCGTCAGTCGTTGCTTTTCTTGGATATTCTTATGTGATTTCTGAATTACATGACAGTTAAAACAATATAGTGGCATATAGGAAAGCGAAGAGACAAAAAGGTCATCTTGATGAATTTATATATGATTCACAAATACATGTCTGTCAACATTCAGTGAGCCAGAACGCCATAAAATATGTTTAGCGAATATACACGATTGGAGCCGATGGAAAAGGAAGAAAATCGCCCTGAAAAAGCTGATAAATTTCAACCGCCATCGTGGTAAACTATAAGATAATTCAGGGCTTCTCCTGGCCCTACCGGTTCTTATTTATCAGTATTAAAAGAACATGAGTGCGTTGAGGTTTGTCGTAATTTGATCTCAGAGATTTTCACTTGATGACCGCATGTACTATATGTTTGGACGTCTTTATGGTGATATTTTGACTCTACACGATTCGTGCTCAGGAGTACACGCGGCGCTCACATATCATAAAGGCTTATCACGCTGGTACATATTCGACATTTTGAGCAGTATTTTGTGATTAAAACAGCTCACGGTACTTTTGTTGGCGGAAGTCGAATTACTCCAGAACAATTGATACCGGTCGACCGAAATTTACCGATTAGATTTGGCGCCTCATCGCGCTCTTATTTTATAAGGCTAGAAGGGGAACCTGAAGTACCAGAATATAAAGAACCTAAAAAGATTACTCAGGTTTCACAGGTTATCAAGGAAACCACTAATAAATCTAAAAAGAGAAAAAATGATAGAAAGCGAAGGGTCGCTGTGTCAAACCGGCAGAATGTGGAACCAGAATATTTCGACCATAGTCTTATACCAGGAGGCAAGAATATTGACTAACAGATTTTACTGGTAGATTCGAGTTTCAATCAAACGCATACATACTAGAATCTCCTGATACTCATGTACATAGCCCATTGAATTTAGAATAATCGCCAAGTGCTTTTGAAGGTTATGAACCAGAAAAAAAGGAATAAAGATAATTACGAACGGAAGTCAAAGAGAGCATCAAAAACTCGGAAGAGCGCGCCGGGCGATGGAGCACAGCCTCCAGATAATAAACTTACTTTCTTCAAAAACTTACGCTTTTAATGTTTATATATTATATTTAATGGTAGGTGTGGTTTGAGAAATCCATTTTACTCTCCAGCATCTTGAATATTTTTAATGCTTCCAGATAGAGTACAATACAAATTCATTGTGAGTAGACGCCAATATCCATACCAAATTCGTGACGGATGGCCATTGTAAGATTTATGAATGCATTTTCTAGAGATTGGTTATTTATTAAAGCACTAGGGAAGTGGATGTCAAACGTCGTATTCTCATTACGGAACGCCACTCTGAACAGTATCACCAAAGGTAACCTAATAATATATTCATTCAGATGGGGTTTCTTCCATGATCAACAACCATGATTGGCTTTTCCAATAAACATGAAACTGTCTCTAACGGGCTGGAAATAATGATATAAAAGAATGCCTCCTATATTCGCCTTGGGGTCTGAGTCAACAGAAGAGATACAAGAGGCTGCTCGAAAAAACGGCTGTGTGCAGATGATTCATTGTTGGATTTTCTACGATTTCTGAAACAAAATGATGTCTTTGTCCGAAAAACCGATTGATTATTCTGAGTATCCATATCAATTGTTTTAAATATTTTAAAAGACAACTTGTTCAACAACAAATAATTCCACTTGTAACTGAATGCGAGGAAAAGCCTAGATAGACATAAACCATTCCATCATAATAGTCATATTTTTAAATGCACCTAGCAATGCTCTTTGTTTCAATGAAGGTAAATTACATACCGGGTTTTGCATCCATCGTCATCAACCATGATTTTCAATATAATCAAAAGCAACCCTTCAAATATAATTAGAAAAGTATTTATTGTTTTGATAATTTTAATTTATTTTTATATCTTGCCCCGTTTTAGCAGCTATGAAAGAAACCTGAACACATACAGTGTCCAGAAAGTCACGCTACATTTTGTGAATAAATCATTTTTGTCAATCGAATTCGTTGAAACTCAAAACAATTAAGCTAGATACAATTGGAATTTTTTTAGATAAAACAAAGCTTAATGTGCGACATTGGCTGTGTCCTTACGGTTTTAAATGGAAATGTCGTAATTTTGACAAAAATTTCCCTGATTTTTTTAAATTTATATAGAATTCACAACATCTGAATATCTATTAAATCAAAAACTGGAAACTGTTGACACACCACTTGAAAATTAGTAACAACTATGCAAATAACACTTGTACATATACAAAACATGCTATTTTGTAAAAGTTTATGGCCAATCTTGCGATTGTCACTTTAAAATTTTAAAAACGAGATTTGAAAACTGGCTAGAAAATATTTCAGATAATCTATAAACAAATTTAACATAAAAGGGATCCATTAACTGCCATATTCGTGCCGAAGACGGGCTGAAAATTTGGAATCACATTATTTAGCTTTTCTGAACGAATGTTATAAAATTCTTGTACAACTTCACTCTTGTAGTCTTATTTAGTTTTAGGTAATGTTAATAAATTCTTTTTCACACGTCCTCAGAAAGAAGTCAAATGCGTTAAGATAGGAAATATATTGTAGCCTGTGGAGGTCTGTCGAGTTTGTTTTATTGTAATCTAATAAACATTACTTTTTCGAATGCAAAAAATGTTATGTACCAGATTTTGAAGCAAAAATGACTCTTTTCTACAAGGTACTCAAAAATTCCAATTAAATCCTAAAATAGCCCATCATTATTAAACGCATCAAGTTGTTTGACTGTTTAATAGAATTATCAATGTATCTAGAATAATCGTATTAACATTTCAGCGATTTTGACCATCAAACACAAAAATTTAGAAAACAATAAATGGAGAGTTATATAATTCACCCTCATTATTTATCCTTCATATACATATTTATTTTTAAAATGAAAATTGCTAAAACGACTATAAATTTGACGAAAATGGCGTGTTTTTGTGACCATGTATGCTCATACTTGCAAACTTGTTATCAATTTGCCAATTATGTGCAAACAGTTTCCAGTTTTGTATTTAATAAAAATATTTATGCGGTGCCTCCTATATAATTTTCAAAAAATCAGATAAATTTGTGTCAAAAATTACGAAATTTCCATTTGAAACAGTAAATACACAGCCAATTCCTCATATTTCGACCCGTTTTTCTATGTAAAAACAATACCATATATCTGGTTTAATCATGTTAAGTTTCAACAAATTAAATCGATAATAAAATTGTATTCAAAAAAAAACAAAAGTGAGTGACTTTCTGGATACACCTGTAAATATATCTGCAATTCGATTTTTTGTACTTTCTGGTTGGCATTGATCATTTTCTAATGAGATCTTTGCTTCCTCTTAATCTCTCAGATATCACAATATTTTAATTAAGAAAAAACCTCCGCACGTGGATTAGAAGGGGGAATGTTGACAGCGATATATTTGATTCGGTACTGAAAGGAAAAATACAATCAATTGCCAGAGTGGCGAATTGGAGCATTTCCCATTGCAATTACGCGATGTTATTCCCCTAATAGATCCTTTGTCTTTAACAAAAAATTATTGATGAATTCTGCTATCTATTTCCGTATAAATAGTTTCAGTATGGACAATTGTATGGATATTACCTGCAAGAATCATTGTGATATTCAGACCTCTTGTACCAACTGCTACTGGGTTGGGTTTACCACATCAGTGCTCTAGAATGCGACCGCATCATATCAAGATAAAAGGGAGATTTATCCAAAAAATGAGGTTAACATTACTAATAGTAAGTTACTGAGTTATAGCATGGAACATATTCGATCCCATGCTGTTTCACGACTGGATAATTTATTTACAAATCAATTAAACCAGCCCAATATATAAGCCATGATAACTATTGAAACTTATGGGCGATATTACTTTTTGAAATAAAGGGTGAACATATTGAAAATCATGGGAACGATAATGTATGCACAACCCAGTAATCTTTGGCCAATTGCACAGGAGTTCAACCTAACATAGCCATGTATATTTATTGAGGGTTTGCGTCGTTAGTGCATAGCACCATCTACATTCAACTACCGGGTTTTGCGATCAATCGATCGCATCTTGGCGTTCAACCGATCGCACCTAGTTTTTTTAAGATCTGATATCAAATGATAGTTTACATCAATAAACGTATAGAATGTATTAACCAATATGAGGATGGTAAAAATATCGTGCAGGATCATCAGTTTGGCTAATGTTGTTTGGCTGTGGAGTGAATTGCAATAGAATTTAATCAGGTTAAATATTGTAAATGATCATTTTTTTCAAAAACAGAAATCATGCGTTGTGTTTAGGTTGTATCCGCATATTTAAAATTACTTCAAAGGAATAAATTCTAACTATATATAAAGGCAAATAGAGTTTTCGTGGTTTATTTCCAAATTTCATCCTCTATTGTGTATGTACGCAAGTTTACAAGTATTTAACCTGATCAAATTCTACTGCAATTCACTCTACAGTCGAACAAAACACTCGCCAAACTGATGATCCTGCAATATATTTTTACCATCCTCATCTTGGTTAATAAATTCTATACGTTTATCGATGTAAACTATCATTTGATATCAGATCTTAAAAACAAACGGTAATCATTAACCTGGTGATCAGTTGCGCACGCATCAGGATCAAAAGATAAAGCACTAATCACTTGTTTATATCAAAGATTAAGTACTTTTTATCACGCTGGGTTTTTACGTTAAATTGACTTTTTTGAAATTCAATTTTGTCGAAGAAAAAATTATGAAAAAATATGTAAAAAACTTATGAAAAAATATGTAAAAACTTATGAATAGTTTTTAGTTTTCCATAATGTTGATTTTTACGAACCATCTCACATAGACAACAGGGTGCGATATTAACCATCACAGTCTTGTTTTGGCATGATTTTACACAATCGAAAAAAGGGTCGATCGTCAACTAGCACTATATCGCTTCTTGCGGTACCAAACATAAGGTCTAAGAATATCTGTTTGTTGCGTGATGAAAAATATGGCGTAGTCTACAAAGAAATAATCATCCCACCGAATAAGTTAGAAAGTTTCCTAGGATATATCGAGTAAATTTTTTCACCCCGAACAAAAAAATCTGGTGAATACTCGATAGGTTGCAATCATATTACAACTTAATATTTCCCAAGCCTCAACAATTTCGCAGTTTCACCCTGAAAAGAATTGGAATTTGTTATTTACAATCCTATTCTACTTTCCTAAACCCGATATAGGAGGTGATTCTAAGTGGAAGGGATGTAGAGATGAATAGACTCGAAAATAAATTTAAGCTATTGTATTCCATGACAGAGCGGCTAACCATTATCATTTACTCGGTGATCATTATGGCGAACAGCATAAAAATTATCGAAAATAAGAATTTATTTAAATATAGAAATGACGAACTAAATGATTAGAATTCGATTGGATGTTGATTTGCTGCTTCTCTTATTAATTTTGTAAAAGTGTCGTAAATATTTCGATTTGACCAACTCTGCCACATAAATTAGTGTATATAACTTTCTAATAATTTCTTTTATGTGTTTTTCATCGAGCGAAGTATATGATGTTTTAAACTTGACCACACACGTTCAATATTCTGGGCGTGAACTCCGTTGAATGATTCATGCAAAATTCCATCGTTCTCACCTCCGATCGAACGGTAAGGTGCCCATTCGACAGTCCATACCATCGATCCAGCTGAAACATTGTCACGAACGATTGGTAGGAGAGTATGTTTATTGCTTCGCTCAACTTTGAATAATCGAACCTCGTCACTTGTATAAGAATCGTCGTTGTTTTTATGACATTATACAAGTCCAAATATCCAAGGCCCTCTAATTCTCATTCCATAATTCCTGTTGGGATGCATCCTTTGATCAGTATTTAAACGGTTCCGTTCAGCCCTATCTCCTTGGTCGATTTTTTCATCTCCTCGCGATAGTCTTCCTCTATTTAACATCCTCTGCCCACGAAGTAGACATTTATCGATTTGAATAGCGACGTTTGGTGTTTGTCCATCAACTCTTGTTCCGTTTCCATCCCCAAGCTTCCTTTGAATAAAATTCATAGTATTCGAATTTAAACATACATTCCGGCAGTAATTATTCCAATCAATAATAATTGGCAACGATATATCAAGAAGCTCAACCGAATCTGTCTCCTTTCTTTACGAAGCCCAGTGGAAAATGATTTGAACGACTATATCCGGTGATAATTTGCAATTTGCTCTACCCTTACCATCAAAGTAGTTTAGAAATCTAGTTATTCTGGGAGACAAACAGGTATGCCATGACTTGCATCCCAAAGACGGAATCTTGATGATATTTTGCCCTTCCTGTGAAAGTGATAAGGCCTTATCTCTCGATATATTTCTATTCCTCTTATATTCATAAAGTCCTTTTGTCGGTTGCACACTGTGTATATTTCTGCAGAGAATTCGCTTGATATTTGCTACTTCTGAGTCAATAATTAGCTCAGTTTGTTTTAAAAATGCCATAGTTTCTTCCTCATTTAGAATCATTTTATAAAAGCGAACTTCCGCCATTTAAATAATTTTCGACACGCGGAGCTGATCAAGATGTTGATGGTTACCAGACAAGTAACCATTAAAGGAGAATATTGTGATAGTTAATTTCGCCACCTGAATTTATGTAAGATGGTTCCTAAAAATTAAAATTATAGAAAACTCAAAACTGTTCATATTACATTTTTCATATGTTTTTATATTATATTTTTCATAATTTTTTAGAGGGCGAAATTGAATTTTAAAAAAGTCAATTCAGCGTAAAAACCCAGCGTGATAAAAAGTACTTAACCTTTAATATAAACATGTGATTAGTGCTTAATCTTTTGATCTTGATGCGCGCGCAACTGATCACCAGGTTAATGAATACCAAAAAAACTAGGTGCGATCGATTGAACGCCAAGATGCGATCGATTGATCGCAAAACCCGGTATACGTTAAACCTGTTGTTTTGGCAGGGGCTCTCTTGTTTTTGTGACAGCTAGGAAAGTGCTGAACTCTCACCCATTTAGCATTCATCTTTATGATGTGCCCACTATGTATCTTCCATCGATGACCTGACAACTCCTGATACGCCAAAAGAGTTCAAGGCAACTGAGTCACAGCAAACACCATGTGTGAATATCAATCATGGATAAAGCTAAATTTTGTAACTGTTTAAGCATAAACCTAAATGGAGTGAGAGAATCTTGCCGTTGATATTGAAAGCAGAAAATGTGAATGATTGTCCTAAAATAATTAGCTGTAGATCATGTTAAAATATCTAATATTAAAAACTAGTTAATTATTTGGCACACACGAAACCAGAATGTGTCGATCCCGACTTAGTGACCTGGGATTAAAGAGAGAGTTCCTGGAGATGAATAGACATAAAAACAAGGCAAGAATTGCTAAAATCATTGAAACCATGAATAAATTCGCTGGATTCATAAAATGGAAACGGTAAATCAGCAAATTCTGATGATAACTTGAGGTTTGTGCATTTATTTGCAACTCCGACGGCAGTAAAGGAATCACAATCACGAATAAGATAAACAGATTCACCGGAGTACGAATCAAACAATCCAATAGACTTATTCGGAATCTGCATCGGGATATATCCAAAGAGAGACAATTTTCACGTAAATGCTGCATCGCAGGGCCGTATAAACCATAAATCGCGTTTAGAGTAGCAAGAATCATCAAACAAACACGTGGATGAATCCAACCGTGCCATGGAGACAGTTGTGACAGGAAAAAGTTTAACAAGGAGATGCCAAAGATGCAGATGGGAAGGATTTTCGTCGAAGATATACCATAACGGGTTAAAATTGTATGAAATGTACCTCCAATAGCAAATGCAGCCATGAAGCACGAGAACACAACCCCCAAAGGGTAATTAATAAGAGAATCAGGCTTGTTTTTTGCAGTATACTCCAGAATCGATGTCCATGAAAATGTGAAAACAAAAATCGTGCAATCAACAAGGGATTGGAGAATAGAACTTATTACCAATATGAGATTTTCTAAAAATAGCGATTCGGCGGTATCTCTAACGGCGAACCAGTAACATCGCATGGTCCGAGTGTGGTAGCCATTCCCACATACGCACTCGCGTCCCAACCAATCAAGTCGTATCGCATCAGAACGTACGTCAGCCTTCGACTTCGTACTGTGGACATAATGTACCCGCAAGATAAGAACCAAAGGTAATATGGCAATCAGAAACGGGGCCAAGTTTCCAAACTGAAGCCATTCTGCAAATCCATCAGCTATTAGTCCACTCATTATAGCAACCAATGATAGCGACACCTGGAACATATGTTGAAAATTCTTGGATGAAATCCTGGACGTGGTGTCTCCAGGTGACATCAACTGGCTATTTTCCAAAGCAAACCATTCGTCGATATAAGCTATGATAGCGGGCCCGAAAGCAGTGGCCAGAAGACTCGAAATAACCTGGAACCCGAAGTCGCACGTGGATTTAAACGCGAGCGACACAACCGAAAAGATCACATTAATATAAAGGAATTTGGCGGTCCTCGTATTTTGTTGTAGCGCGTTTATTAAGGGTGTAATGAGAGGCCCTGCAATAAAGCTAATCAAATACAACTTCGCGATCTGATACTCGTGAAAACTACATCGATCGGCATATAGTCTGAACAGGTATGGGCCTTGGAGCCATTCAGCTAAAAGTGCGAACATGTACATTTGTAGGTAACTCATGCTATTTAATTCGTTTACATATTCAGATTCACCTCTTTCCAGCTGCCTCTTGAAGCCATGAATATCCAGAAACCTTGACACCAGGCCGATTGACAAAAGAACCCCCAAAATAAAATAAGGGAAATAAATCATGTTTCATTACGCATGCGTTCATTGATGAGCTTGGTACCAGGTGTTTGATGACTTTTGATCCCATCGGACAACATAATTTTGTTATAGAAGCTTGTTGGTTCCTAGAGGTTTTATATTTTTCTAGAATACTGGTTAATTATTCTGCCTTTTATTTCAATTTTTTTGTCTTTGGGCGTGCTCCGGAGTGTTCTTTTCTGTTTTCTATCAATTTTGACATCAGAAAGAGTTCGGTCCACCTTTATGAATTCATTTGCTTTCACATTCGGAACTGTTAAGCCTGTGTGGTAGCATTGTGCTTCATAGCATGATATAAAGCGCGCGGGTTGATCACAGGTTGTAAGAAATTGTGCTGATAAAATTTGGAAAATTTCAAAATAATTTATTCCACACTGGAAGATTATACCCAGCGTTGGTCGAAGCTGAGTGTAACTATGTCGTTCAAAGAAAGAAAGAAAGTAAGGTAAGCCCTATCTAATTATCAGCATATGGGGGACAAGATTTCGGAAAAAAAGGAAAATAGACAGGATTTACAAAAAATGGTGATTAAATGCAGTCAAAACAATTAATTTGTCCTAAACTAGTATGATAATTAAGATTTCAGTTTCATTTGACCAGTAATACTTTTCATGGAGCTTCTGCAAATGAATATGTTCAGTTTTATGTACTTTGAGTTTAAAATGAACTATTAAATTTTTTATATTGTCTAAAATCTCATCCATCGACACTAAACCTACGACTCCATATCTAGAAACTACATATTAAAGATACTGGAAAAATTCTTTCTTTTCTTTAATGCTTAGGCTAATATTTGTTTTGGATTTCATCGTTTATTCTTGGCACGGGAAGTGAAATAAATTCGAAAATTACAAAATATTCAGAAATATGAATCATAGTAAAAATTCAAAGAAAATTGTCTTGGCTGAAAAATAGACGGTATTGGTTGACTTGGTGACCATTTGCGCGCACACTTGGATTAAAATCATAAATCATTGTTTAGTTTAGA
>JWZT01000358.1:129496-159326 GCA_000827895.1 Thelohanellus kitauei
GTTTATTTTAAGTTTAGTAATTGAGAAAAGGGTATTCTTAAAGATAGAATACTCTTTTCTGCAATATTTAGAAGAGCATCGCCAATTTCTACCTCTTCTTTTTATACCAGTTCCATTGCAGACAGGGCATGTATTTAACGCGGGTACGATATTTTTTCGAGCAAATACAATATTGCCTTCGCTTCGTCTTGCAAAATCGCTAAAATGTCGAAAAAAGTAGGCACAATTTTAAACACATAGCGCATGCTCGAAAGTAATGGTTTGGGGGGGGCGATCTTGGTAGAGCTCCGATTTTCTGTAGCATGCTCTTAAACCACGAGGAATTGAGGAATTTTTGAAGGAATGCTGCCTTAAAATAATTCAGAAAGTCCGTAAAATGAATGTATGTGAGATTTGGTTCGTAATTGTCCACCAGATGATCCATATAAACAAAATATTCCATTGAATTTTCGCGTGTGTTTGCTGGAGGGGGAAATTGCTGCCTGAAGACCCAAAGAATGTACAAAAAATCAATCTTGACGTCAAAAAACTTGCGATATCATATTTTGAGAAACATCCAGAAAAATTCATATCGGAGTTGGCGAACGATTTCTCGTTAAAATTACACGATCGAAGAAGAATCTATTCTAAATTTTAAAAAGACGGTCAGATTATGGATCTCAGTTTGGGAGTAGCTACACATAAAAGTTTAAACTGAATACAAGATTAGTATTGTACGTTATATATAAGTGGATCCAATTATAACAATTGCCCAAATAATTTTAAAGCTAGAAGAGAAATTTGAATCTGAGACTTCAAGATAGACATTATTCCGAGTTTTATGGAAACTCTGGGTATTACCTACAAAGTTGTAACGCAAGCTTTCACTGAGAGAAATGCTCTGGCCAACATAGAAGTAGGGTTTGTATACGCACAAACCTATGTTGAAAAGTAAATGTTTTGCATTTACAAAGTATTACGCTTTCTAAAACACAGGTAATTTACTTCGATGAAGCTGGTTTCAATCTTCAAACACTAAGAATTTACGGCCTAAGCCTTAAAGTAACACTCGCACAGATTGTTTTTAGATAATTCTGGAGGGAGAAATGTTCGCATATGTGTAGAAATAAACGTTTCTGCGATCTCCAATTACAGGATAATTGTTGCCTAATACAAAAAATTGAATTTTGTGAATTTTTGCGAGAGTTCCCTCGAAATTTGTACAACATCCCGAAACTATATGTCACGGATAATGTCCATTTCCACCATTTTATAGAAGTTCCTGAAATATCAACAGCATCAAATCTTCTTTATACCTCCTTACTCACCACAATTAAATCCGATTGGGCTACTATTCTCTAAGTGGAGGAATTTTATCAATTCAGACATGAGTGTTTGTGGTGGAAATACTCTTGTGTCAACCGTATCTGTAGCATCGACTCGGATCTCGGTAGCCTATTATGGGCGCCATATCAGTGAATATACACACTTTGCCTCAAGATCGCTCCTGAGAGAATTTTTTAACATATTTTTAATTTTGTCTGTTAGAAAATTTGGGACATATAGATTTAAATAGTACTGTCCATTAATCGCGATTAACGCTTTAAAAGTTCAATCGCAGCAGTTATTTTCGAACTCACTTCTTTTTGAGTCTTCACGGATGCTAATGGAGTTGTTGTTTAATGCTTCATTTATATTTTTTACAAACATATTAAACAAATATGTGTTTATATTCCCATTGTCTATTAATAGTTCACTCTGTGAATATTGTCTATATATAATATATTTTAAAGCTGTACATTTCAAGTCTGTGACTCATGACTGGAAGATTTTATATAAAATATCTATGTTTAAACATACAACGCGCCGAATGACTCATCTACTTTGGGATTTCTACCGTTTCTGCCAATTATTTGTTAAGCCCATAGATTACAATTGTCCTCTACTATGGGTTCAAAAGAATCTCGATTGGAAGCAGTTCAATCAAAGTCCCGGAAAATAGTGGGACATTTTAAGCATAGCCCTGTAAACCTGACGGAACTGAAGGAGAAACAGTCACAGTTAAATACAAAAGAAGAAGTGATAATTCAGTATTTTCCAACTCGTTGGAGTTCAATCCTTCAAATGATAGAACGACTTGCACGAAATATAGAGTACGTAATAACAACATTACATTAATACAGTTCACAAGCACAGTTTGACATTACTTCCAGATGTTGAATGGGAAAAGTTACACATTTTGAAATTGTTTCTTGAACCGTGTCGTTATGCGACTGAAATACTCTGATGCGAGTTGTGTCGTGCTCTTTCATACGTTCAACGATAACTTGCCTCCGTCGTTTTTTGGTGGTTACCGATGATGACCCTGCATTCGCTATCCGATTCAAAGTTGCGTTCTCTAATGACTCTGACACACGCCCTGGATATGTGAACATATTACGGTCGAAACATAGTACAGCGTTGGACCTTCGTTTTAAAAATCTTAAATATGTGCAAAAATGTGAACGTGACAATATTTGGTTAGAATTGCACTATTTTGTACTCAATGCTGATTTTGATGGTCAATTTTAAAATCCGTCTTCTGAACTACCGCCAAGAGTAGACGCTTCCTTGACTTGTCGAATTCGGATGATGATTCAGGGAGCATACAATCCAATGAAAATCTGATCGTATGTCGGTATAGATCTGAGCCCAGGATTGATGACAATGAATGTCAACTTCAGTGGTGGAAGGAACGTAAAGGTTCTTATCCGGGCACTGGCCAAAATTGCTCGAAAATATGTTTGCACTCCTGCCACTTGTGTTCGTTGGGAAAGTACGTTTTTCTTTTTCAGGAAACATAATAACCAAGAAAAGAGCTTCACTCACTTCCGGTAATGTCAACAAGCTTTTTTGTCCATGAATAGTTGACTTTAAAAGAAATACAAAAAGTGATGAGACGGCGCATTAGCAACTATATTAATTATTCTATATTTGCATAAATTATTGTTTGTTTTACCACAAGAAGCAAGTACGTAATATTACATTTGTGTTAATACATTAATGTTGAGCAATACTGGTGATGATAATAAAGTTCGTGATATTAATCGCGATCAAAAATTTTAATCGTTGGACAGCAATAGATTTAAACTATTTGTTTCATGTGCGAAAAACAAGCATATTGAATGAAAAATGGTTTAGCTTCATCAGAAATGAGCTATGTATCATGTCTTCGTCGACGATTGGAAAAATTCTATGAGATGCATACATATATTACATTTTAAATATTCCTCAAAATATAGGAGCTTCTTAAATGTTCGCACAGGTCGATGCATCAATTCTAAAAATGGGAAAATATAACGTAGGGAGAATTTTTGTCAATCAGAACTTGTGGATCGTTGGCGGAATAGACGAGCTAGCGAACGTATTCTTGGAGCTAAAAGAGAAAAGGGACAGTGAAACTCTCCACAACATATTTACGAGAAGTATTAAACCAGATTAATGTGGCATACCAATGGCTGGCCGGCTTACCGAGGAATGGAATGAGAACTTTTTACACTATGTGATCATTCATTAAATGGAGCTTGTTTCGATAACTCCGATCACAACAAATATGATCGAGGTAACGACGGGGGTGCTTGCAAAAGACTGTTTAGGAAAGTAATGAATAAACAACAGACGTTGTTTTTGGATGCATCACAATATTTTTTTATACAAAATATTGAAGGTAATCTAGGGGAGGCGACATTTCAGAATATCGCTCTTATATACCCTCTAAATCATTAAAAACCCTATTTAATAATTTTCAGCTCCTCTGTTCATAATTTTCGACCTGTGGAAATTATTTAATCTGTTTTCGACATTTTTAATCCCGTGCGGATTAATTGCCTCTTTGTAAAGATTATGGCTGCCAAATCTATGTTTTAGCCGTATTTCTGTTTTAAATGAATTGAAATGTGGAAATTGTACACATAAGGACTCGTTGTCCTGCTGGAATATAAAATTAGTAAGCCATCACGAATGATGTTTTCAAGCATTCTCTGGTATTCATTCGAATTCATCGTTTGATTAGCTTTAATGCCAAGGGTTTCCAAATAGCTCTAAATCCCTACCCAAATCATTACTGGTATACCAATAAATTATCTAAATGCTTTTTAGTTTGATATCCTTTTTTAACTTCAGAATTTAAGATGATAGTCAGAACATCTTTGTTAAATCTTTTATCTTTCACAAATAGCTCCGTGCTTAAATCAACTTTCGATTTCATTTTTTTAACCATGCTTACATTTTTATTTTTTTCTGTATTAGTTAATGAAGGAGCTTTAGTGCAAGCCTTGTTAAAATTGCGATGACTGTACAGATAATTGATAACCGACTGCTTTGAAATTTAAAATAAAATTTTATGCCTAGCTTTACTGGATGAAATTATTTTTCCTTTGTCGAGTTTGAGGATTCATTGCCTTTTATCATCTTCTATCTTTTTTGCATCTAAAGTTTTAATGTTTTTGTTTCTCACTCAATGGAATTCGAGACGTGTCTAAAGGATGAAATCTTCTGACCTTTGTTTGATATTATTTATTTGTAATCCCCTCCCTGATAAGTGCAGTAATTCTAATTATTTATTCATTTTTTAAGTGATTTAAGTCGTCCCATTTAAATTTTCATCGTTTTTATGCACATAGTCGAAGTAAACGTGGCCAAAATATGGTCGATTTTGTTAAAAAAGTGCTTTATTTCCGTGCCACGATGATATTTTTGATTTAAAATACGAAGAATTAATTCTACAATATATAGTTTCCCCATCAAGTTCGTCACATTTTTATAAATCAAATTTTATTTACATTTTGCAATAAAACAATAAATTATATTCGTTAATTTCCTCTCCTAGGTAACATTTTCCCATGTATTTTAGCATATTGCTGTAGGAGCCATCACAATCAGGAGTAATTTCTCCTGAGTCACCTTCGATCAAATTAAACAGGTCGGTTTTTGATATCAGTGACGCCGTTTTTACAATGTTCTTCCATTTCGGCAACAAATTTTAAATTGGGTTGAGGAAAGGAGAGTAGGGTGGAAGGTATATTATCCTGCGGCCATTCTCTTGCAGCATGGTATGAACCCGTTTGGCTATGTGAAACCTCAAGTCCTTTATGAAAATACATTCGTGTATTCCACTGGACAAGAATGGTTTAAAGGCGTCCATGAAGTATCCACAAAAAATGTACTTCATTGGATTGATGATCTTGTGCCTAGATTAATGCCAGCGGACCAGCGTCCTCGAGATCAGAAACCGACCTATTTAGTCGAAAGAGGCTCAATAGAAATTACACCTTCTGACTGTGATGGCTATTACCGAAATGTGCTAAAGTACAACAGATGTTGCTTAGGAAGGGAAATTAACGAATAGATGGACAATTTATTATTTTTTAATGCTAAATATTGAAAAAATTGGTGTTAAATAAATGTAAAGGACTTGATCGGGAAACCCTATAATTATTTGAACAAAGAACAAATCTACATGTAAAGTTTTTTATGTTTTGCCACCACGCTTCAAGTTTTATATTACTGATATTTTAATTTTTCGTCCTGATATGATAATGTCTACGATATTATGAAAGGGGTTTTATGTCTGTGTAGGACAGTCTTTAGTCTTATTTTCCATCTCAAACTCTGTTAAGTTAATTTGTTAATTAATAACTTAAGAACGACATACAGTCAGCTCCAATTAAGTGCACAGCTTCGTGACCTGGAAAACGTGTACTTGACCCTAGTATGCAGATATCCGAAGAAACGAAACAAAGCCACATGAAAATGGGACAGAAATTCGTGTGCAGATAACCGGAGTCTGCATTTAACCGGAATTATCTGGATTATTTTAACAAACATTAACATTTCCTTGGTTGTGCATGCTTTGATTTAGATTTAAAACAACATTTGTTTATTTTTTGATTGATTGTGATGCAAAAAATCCATCAGTTAAAAATTGTATTTCCTTATCGTTATTTCCCAAAGTGTAGATATAGAGTATCAAGAGGCGTTTAGAGTTTATGCTATCTACCAAACAATAACCATTTTAGAAACCTAACAGTTCAAAGTATGCATCGTACAACAAATAGGCGTTGCTGTACTTGTAAGACAAGCTTCTAAGTTTCATTGTGTAGTCTAAACCCAGCCGATCTGACATCACATGACTTCAAACTACGATTGTCTCCATACTATGACAAAATTAATAAGGTAGTATATTAAGTGAAAGTATCAAAGTTAAAGTTGGCGTCTACAACGAGATACATAAAAGGGAAGCCATAGTAAAATTTTTCAGACTTTTCAAATATTAAAATAGTTGGAACAATCCTTTTCGAGGTCTCAAGATTTCATTCACGAAAAACAATCAATCATCAACACATTATACGATTTATTTGCAGATCGATGACCTCAACAGTTTTGAATAAATATTAATAAAGTTGAAAAAATGCTGTTTTTTAATCAGAATTCGATCTTTAGCAATGTGATATAATATCATAGGTCTAAATGCCAGATATCTAATAAGTAAAAACAATATATGTTTTGTCTGAAACCATCTGAGAAAAGACAAGAACCCCATTGTGTTCAGCATTATCTCAAAGCGATGTAATATTTCTTGTTGCCATGGGACCATTATGTAAACCTGCATTCAGATATAGTTTAACGAAGAGATAAAATAATAGCGATCAACGAGTTGCTTCAATCTATTTGGTTTTGGATATATGCTATACAAATTCGAGTCTATAAATGTGTTCATCTGGATTTGGCTGAAACATTAATCAAAACGCCACTATGTTTTAAAACATAGTTCCTTGCGATCTGATCATTGATAATTAACATCACACAAAAACTCGTATCATTGACCATCTAGATTGCTGGTAAATTAACCCAAGATATAGCTCGACAGATATATATACATATGGTACACTGGATATGAGAATGCATGTATATAGTTAGAGTATCGTAAATCATTCGGCACAAGTTAAGGAGTATTAATAGATGATTCTTTATCATTTTGCTGGATAATGTATTACTAGAATTATAGTATCATCATAGTGACTTGAGCAGCACCAATCGAAATATTTCGTTAGGTAAATAGAGTTTTGCTTTTAAACGGCTTAAAAATGTTCTCGGCCTGTTGAATCTATGTTTGCTTAAATACGAAAAGGCTACAAACAGTTGTGAGAAGTTGTTTACTCTATCTTAGCGATAGGATTATATGATGGATTATTATTAATCAACAAAATTTGTAAGTATTAAAATAATAACGCAATTTATATATCGAACTGTTTAAATTGATCGGATATGCATATTTTCATTATAACAACACATAATACGGACAAAGTCTGACTCTTGTCGCGATGCTTTTAGTTAGCAAAATCACTCAACATGTATTCTTGAAATCGTTATAACATTCTCGTCCTCACAAATTTCAAACACTAGACATGGTCGGCTGTACTACATTCCACAAGTGAATATCCTGGCTTTATTATTTATTATGAATTCTGTCATTGGTGGAGTTACCATGATCCCTGTTTGTTTCGTTAATCGGGATATATTTCCTCTTTTTTTTGCAGATCTGATGGTTCACAAACAGGGATATAAACTCAAAATTCTTGTTCTAAATGCTTCTGTGTGTTTTGATCCACAACAATCCTTTAACTAGCCAAAATCAGATTCAGAATTCTCAAGTCATTTTTACTTGCCAGCTACCAAGGTTTATAGGCACAATATTCGTCATATGATGATGGCGTAAATAATAAACATCGGATATTGATTAACAATTCAGACTTCTTGGACGTTTTAGCCATACACATGGAAACTCGCAATTCTTTCATAGGTGGTGTGTTAATACAAAATCGATCATCCATCAAACGGATGAGGGTTTAATGTTTTCAGGCGAACCTTTGAGAATAAACAACATTAAAGTAATAAATAGTCCACCCAACATACAATTATGAATTCTAGAAGAAAATAACATTCGATGTTAGTCTACTAAAGAGATCGCATTCGTTTTCAAGATTATATCACGACTTTCCGAAGAATGACGTCATTTATAAAATCATCGGCTTGGAAATTGCGAATGCCGATGTAGGAATTAAGGTAATTAATATCACATGACCTATTAATCCTAAATATACGTTATAAAACCTAGCCCAATTCAACAATATGAGCGTTGATCATTAAACACGTTAAACGACTCGTATAAGTGATCTGTCCATTAATCAAAGTTTACCTTAATTTTAGGCGTGAAAGTGAAACAGTAATCACGTAAACAAGAGGAATTATGAGCATTCGCTGGAAGATAAACCGAACAGCATTTGTTATCAAATTCGTTTGCGAGATTCGGAATTTATTACAAATACGTTCTTCCTCATTGATAAAATAGATTTGTTTCTTCACTGTCAAAATAATTGAAATATCTGACAGATTGAGTCCAAAATCTAAACAAATCGTGTTTAGATAACAGGAGTGTTCAACAAATGGTTTTCTTCACATGAAAATCAAATTCAATAACGTATAATTGCATAAGATCAATATTATAGACTAACCTTTATAAAGCGTGTCCCTGAGGTGTGATATAGGGAGGTTTTATGACGTATTTCTTCGCGAACATGCGCAAATAAAAGTGATTTTTTTTGATTAGATGATTATTAGTATTGGAATTCTGTTCCTCGTGTTTCTGTCTGCATCTGATATAAACCTAAACGTCCGAAAAATCGGATTCGAAGATGGACTAAAGGAGACAATTTATGTGATATCAATTGACGGAGTCATATACGCAATGAACTTAGGTGATGGACAAGTGCTGTGGAGAAGGCACGATATGCACGTCTTGAATATCACTCAAAGCTCCGAGGGAGACACTGACTTCAGACGGTTCATGATCCCCAATCCTACAGACGGAAGCCTTTATTCACTCGTGGAAGAAGGGAGATATCCCTTTCTCAATAGGGTTCCTGCTAATATACAGGAGCTTGTAGCCAAGAGTCCTTTCACCTTTTCAAACGGAATTTATCAGGTTGGCTATAAGAGGGACATTCTTGAGGAGATTTGTTCAGAGTCTGGAAAAAGGTTGGTTACAGTCTCACATACACATGACTGTTTGGCTGAACACGGCGAAGGCAATACATTTGTATTGTCTAAAACACAGTATAATTTGGCATTATTTTCATTAGCCTCAAAAGAGAACCTGTTTAATATCACGTATATTCAGTACAACTTTGAGGCAGATGCTGCTTCTGCGTTTCTTTTTTTAGCGGCACCAAGTGGATGGATCGCATGTGTTTACACTCCCTCTTCGAAGGTACTATGGAAAGTGCGTATTGATTCTGTCGCCGTTCACGTGTTTAAAGGATCTAAAAAAATGTCGCTTAAATTACCTTTATTGCATTTGCCCGACCAAGTTATTAACGATCTAGATGTTGGTGATTTGTTCGACATCGATAGTGCCTCCTTTTCTGTGGCGCCTTTCCAGAGCACGTGTAATACATATGCATACGCTCTTCCTGCACTTTCGCCTGCCTTAGCCCTACTACGTACTATCGATATTCCGCAGTCTGTCGCCGTTAGCCCATATGTGGCTTCTGAGAATGATTCCCTAACTCTGTTCTCTGGCTATTTACACGCCATCGCAAATTTGTTTGAGGGTCAGCCACCTGCACCACGTGTTCGCAATGGCCCAAATTCCTTGAACACCATAAGCCAGGTTAGGTTCGTTCCGATATTTCTGAGTCTCAGTTTGACAGTCGTTACTTTGGTAACGATAGTATTTTTGGCTATATTTAAGAAACAAGTTACATCTTCATTTAGTTAGGACCTGGATTACAGGAAGTTATTGGCTGCAAAAGACCTTGATTCCAAAAATATCATAGGTTTTCTTGAAAATTACCAGGAAAAATCGTTTTCGATCCCGAATCTCCATTGGGTCAGGGCAGCAATGGTACCTTTGTTTTTCGCGGCCGTTTCGAATCTCGCAGCGTTGCTGTGAAACGAATTCTTGCTACATCAAGTGAGATCGCTGAATTGGAAGTACGTTTTCGTGGTCATAGATCAAAACATTACGAGAATCTGACCAACACCCAAATGTTATTCGATATTTCGCAACTGTATAATCTTTATAATTTCAGGAAAATGATAACCAGTTCTTCTACATTGCGCTTGAGCTTTGTAGATGCACGTTATATGAGGTTTATACTTATCCAAATGAAATTTTTCAGGCTCTTTGCACGCTCCTTTATAATTCTTGAGTAGTGAGTTTGAAACTACGTTCACATGATTCTTATCCCTTTTGAAATGTACTTGACGATACCCGCACGCAAACATGCCACCCATTTTTCATAGATGATAAAGTACGAGTTTCCAACTTCCCTAATTTCCACCGATCATTTCACTTGTTAGGCATGCGTTTTCCAATGATTGTCTTTGTGCCGTTTATGTTCTTGCCACCAGAAGAGGTTTTTTGTCTGGTTTTATCGATGGTTTGACTTTTCTCATGCAAAATCATCCATAACTTGCTCATTTTCATAACTGTTAGCGAATATTTACACGAGCCGTCATATTATATTTTTAACTTTATGTCAGCGTAAACTTTTTAAACCTTTGAAAAATTCATTGTATCGTAACTGCTGAATTTTATACGGTTATTTGATGCGAATTTCAAAGGGCTGAACTGGCTTGAGCTCGTTTGCCTTGTTTCCTATACTCAGTTTATATGTAGTTTCTCCATCATCATTTTTAGTACATCACTGATCCAAGCACAGAAAGATGCGATCTCGGTATCAAAGATATCGTCCTTCAAGCTGCCACGGGTCTTCATCATTTGCATCAGCTTCGTATAAGTATCACCTTCTCTAATAACAGTTCATCGAGATCTCAAACCCCACAATATTTTGATAAGTAATCCGAACCATGCAAATGTTTCGAGGGTTCTTATTTCCGATTTCGGACTGTCCAAAAAAGTTCCTCTTAACAAAGCATCATTAACTAACGGCGTTTCAACCGCTGCGGGCACGATTGGCTGGATCGCTCCTGAGGTGTACTTAAATACCAAAAAATCGGTATAGTTAGCACATCACAGACTTTTGCAAGTGATGTATTTTCATTGGGTTGCATTATTTATTTTGTTTTGTCAGAAGGAATACACCCATTCGGCGATGAACTTCACAGACAATACAACATCCAAACGAATATCTATGACATTGGCCAATTCTCGAAAGGCATAAGTAATATTTATAATTTAACACCAGATAGGTATGAAGCACAAGATCTTATTATTCGGATGATAGCCCATTCTTTGCATGACAGGTTCGTTAAAATTAAATCAGAATCACTTGCGATGAAGTCGTCTCTCATTTTTTCTTCTGGGAAAAGCAAAAAAGAGTGCAATTTTTAATGGTTCATCCATTTTGTTACCAGGATTTCAGTAATCACACCGAGGACCTGTCAAATACTCACCCCGATATTCTGAAACTCGAAAACAATTCGCTTGAAATCGTGAGAGGTTCTTGGGCCTTCCACATTCCATCTAAATTATTGTCAGGTTTGAATTTTTTGTGATAGACCTTTCAACACATAGAGATTATTCACCTACCAGCGTGAGGGACTTGGTTCGTGCAATCAGAAATAAGGTAAAGGAATTCTTTCAAAGACAAACCATTTTAAGGACACGCCTCGAGACGTGAAGAAGTATTTCAAAAACAACCCAAACAATATTGTGACTTACTTCTCGGAAACATTCCCCAGATTCCTGATTCACCTATACAATACTTCCCAAAAGCTCGGTTACTCACGGCTGGAAGTCTTCAAACATTACTTTTCTAACCCATCCTATGTTTAGATTATTTATAGTTTGTTACTTTAGTTTCCTCATTGTTGTTCGTTGACAACAGATGTCAACTAACTCAGAACCAGAAGTGGTAAAAATTTCTTGTTTGATTCATCTAGCTGAATAGCTAACTTCATGGGTCAATGTCTTTCAGACTGATGTAAGTTGGAAATTTCTCGTAATTCGTGATCGAACAGTATTATTTTTTTCGGTCTCTGCGAAAAGGGTGTTACGCCACTTGTCTAGAGCTGAATCGTGGGTACAATCCAAGTAAACCTAAATAGTTCTCGCAATCAAAAGTGATTTAGATCTATCGGCGACATCTTGTTGGAATATGGGTTCAGAAACAGGACTCGGTGTGGGCACACCCACATTTTTAACTGTCTTCCGTCAGGAGGATTGAATATCAATTATCTTGGACGGATAAATTCAATCTAATAGGATATTACTCTAGCTTCAGCAATGCCAGCCTCCCGAACAGCCCAGTTGTTGCAAGAATTGACGAAATAACACATTGGTATTTTTGCTGAATCGTTTTTTTTCCATTTTTGATAAACCAGGGATTGATTGAGGTCAACAATTGAAAAAGCTCATACAATCATAATTCTTCAGTTTGACCATAATGAGATTTAAATTCTATAACAATGAAAATTCATACACCGAATCCGATCTTTTACTATAATTCATCACGGGTGGGTATTACTAGAAATAACATCTCATATCAAAAGTTTATGACATTTCTGTTTCTTTATAGGGGCTTTCAATGAAGTTTTTACACGCAGGTATCAGAACAGCCTACAGACACACATGGCGTAAGTATCAAAAAGCGTCTGTGAATATTTGGGTTATTTTTTGAGTACTTCTTAAATGGAGTAAATGATTGAATTAGGGTAATTAGACAGACGGTTATAATTACTATCCTGTTAGTTTTTTTGCAAGTTTATGTGATGTAATATAACTGAGACACAACCTAGACAGACTTCGTGTAAACGACGCCGCGACTTCTCTGAACTAATTTATTTGCTCGAAATCCAGAAGAATCGGTATGTTCGTGCAGTATCTCAATTCTAGGCATAATAAATACTGGCTATGTGAATTGAACAGAGGTCCAGGATTTAAATTGAGTGACTGAAAACCACCTCCACCCTAAGTCTTTGTAAACAAAAAGATTTACTTTCTCACTCTTGGATTTTAGTTTGATTCGTTTACTGAGTTAAATTTTGTAAAAGCTGGAACTAAATTGAATTTTAAATTTATAATTTCGTATTTTAATATGTAAATTCGTTAAGTATCTTTTTGTGAAATAAAATAGTATGGACGAAAGATAGCTCTTAATATTATTTTGTCTAATATAAAATCTATTAAATCACGGAAAATTCAACTCCAAAGATATGGTTACTTCTACAAGGATGTTCAGCAAGACAAGATTTGCTCCGAATTTATTTGTATTTGTCATGCGAGTTTTATAGATTTCTTGTGGATGTTGAGAATTTAAAAGCATTATAGACCCCTACATTGTGTTGATACAAGCGCTTCTAGTAGGATCCCGAACTTTTTCAATCTGGTTAACCATATAAGGAGTATACAGATGCTCCAGATCCTCAGAGCTTCTAAAGAAATTCGTGATGATAGCAGAAACGAGTAAAATATCTTGACGTAATTGACTTGAGGATGTATTCTGTTCTATTAGGTTCTTCTACATGAAAATTCTTTCGGCTTGCAGTTCACTCAACTATAATACCCATGCTCCATTGACAGTATTCCTCTGTGATGCTTGTTTCAATAGATTATACACTCATCAATTTCACTATCGCCTCAGGCATCCGATTACCAACTCTTCGAACACTAGACGTGAAATAATTGATTTTAGTAAGGAGTATACAAAATAAGTTGTCATGGCCTTTGAAATAGTATGATTATGATAAACTTTATTGTTTTATCACTTCGTACCACAAATAGACAATTACTGAAAACCTATTTGCCTTCAGCTTGGCTCGATAAAATATTCACATTGAAACTCAACTTTCAGAAATTTACGGTGTAGAATCTGATGTTCATTTCAAATTATGGTCTCTACATCTCACTATTCCCAGCCTTGAGATTGGTGATTACTTTTCAATAAGATGTTTAAATATTTCAGAAAGTTGATAATGTAAAACTAAATTTACCACCGATAAAAAACATAATATTTAGGATTTGTTTCCTAAATTGTTCCTTTATTAAAAAAATATAAATTGACAAAATACAGTCGATTCCGCTTAATTGGGACACATCGGGACTTGGGCGTTTTCTCCCAATTAAGCGGAATCGACTGTAGTTAATAATAGGAACTGGCAACATATCCTCATTTTCTTCATTACTTAAAATTTTGGAAATATCTAAGTGTTTAAAGCCGCAATTAGTAAAACAGTTCTGTATTGTGGTGGTTTTTGTAGCTAGCCAACTGTCAGCGACAAACTGTATTGCTTGCAAAAGGGAAATTTTTGAACTGATCTCTCTGGCTGTTGTGGACCTTGTTAATAAATTTTCATAAATGGATTCTAATATGTAATTAACTAATTTTCCACGATACAAAGTCTTAAAATATTTTGTACCCACATGTCCATTTTTTGCACAAACGATGTGGTGTTGGGAGGAAGAAATTCCAGCTGCATATTTTGTAGATTGTCAAAATGAGGATGTGCCGCACGATTGTCAACAAGCAGCAAAATTTTTCTTGTTTATGTTTTAAATTTCGGTCCAAACTAGTCAGCCAATTTCGAAAAATTTTTGAAGTCCTCAAAGCATTTTTTAACGTGGTACTCCTATGGTAAACCCTCCATTCTTATCCCATTAAAGCATCGAGGTCTAGCACTCTTTCGTATGATCAGTAGCTTTCGTTTGTGGGTACCTGACATATTTGAACAGCATAATACAGTAAAGCGGTCGCTCGCCATTTTATAACCAGGTAATGCAATGTGTTTATAGAATATCGAACTGTGTGGCGTAGCAAGATAACAGAGGCCGATTTCATCAGCATTATAAATATCTTCACCACAAAAATTCTCTAAAAAAGTAAGAATTTTCGTAGTGGTCTACTGTTAGGCACTTTCATTGTCGGCATTAGCCTTTTCAACGACAGCTTTTTCAAATTTAGTATTATGTCTTGCTTTCCATCGCGATAACCAACCATCAATTGCGTTGATATCGTTGCGGCCTTGTTTTTTAGCTAACTCATCTGACATCAACTTCAAATATGTGGCCGTTGATAATTTCGCCTTTGCCACTTACAATAGAAAACCATTGACCTAGTGCTTATTCGATGTCTGGATCCTTCCCTTTGTGTTTTCTTTTGAATGTTTCTGGCTATCCTTCTTCTAATACCAATTCCTCACGCAATTGACTTTCTTGTCGTACAACAGGCGATAGGGTAGATTTTGGTACACCAGTTATCTCAGCGAGCCGACGATAACTTGTATAAGGTGGCTGACTATTTATTTTATCTAGCAAATCAATTTTACTGGAGAGTGTCATATCATTTCTGAGAATTTTTGGAAGTGTCAAATTTTAGAAAAATAAATTTGTGAAAAATATGTTGACACACTGTTCACATGCGAGGTGTATGGGTGACTGAATAAATTCGCAGCAATTGAGATAGTCATCACGCGCGAGACATTGGTAACTGATTAAGATCGGCTTATGTCGCACTGATCAGCTGTGAGACTACAAATCATATCAAATTATTGTACATAGTTATTCTTAAGAATATGTTTAAAATAATATTTACTGTCATCTTAAATTTACCGTCGCAATTAAGCGGAATCGACTGTATTTCGTTAAAATTGATTGATTTAAGAAATCATTTTCAATGAAGTTTTTCGAAGCGGTGACACAAGCTTGTGCATCTGGATGCGATTTGCAATGTCATTATATCACTATAGTGAGAGTGTAATATACGAAACTGAGTTTGATTATTTTGTTCTTTTATGATTAAATTCAGTTGCGTATTGTGAACCAATTTTAAAAATTGATATCTTTTTTCGATTGCATTTATTCCAGATAAATATACTCAATTAATGATGAAATAATTAGAAGATGTTTGAAGTATATCATAGACAGAGGCTCACAGTCACCATTCAGGATTTCACAATCACTTTAGTTCTCAGAGCGACTTGTGGAAAACAAATTTATTCGATAAAATTATGAATGACTTGAATATTATATGGGTAATTTCTAAATAAATTCTTTACTTTAGACGATATCTACGGAAAAATCTTCATTAGACTGCATGATATTAAAAAGAGAAATCATTAGAGTGAAAGTTTAACAAACACACACTTAAAGCATCTATTTTTCACCCAAAGGTTAAATAAAAAAATCGTATATTATAATAAAAAATGGTTCCATATTTAAATCATATATGTTTTTTACTGCCAAAGTCATTTTTAACATAAATGAACGCGTGCGCAGCTACAAACAAAGTCGTTCACAAGGAAATATTATTTTCAGCATAAAATCTTTGCTCAATTCCTAGTATCTATTTAAAACAGCGCTATAAATCTATGTAAATTAAAAAAACACCGAAACTTTGTGTAAAATTGATCTGAGTTTTAAATTTTATTGAAAAAATAATATAGATTAAAAAAATCCTTACATAAAAATCTAAACGAAACGTAAACAGCTGTCTACCTCTAAAATGTGATCGTGTTTGCAAGGGGCCTAGCATTAAAATTTATAGAAGACGTTTATCGAGGGAAAGATGCAACGCGGCTTTCAAATTTACAAACCATGCATTTTGACAATTCTGGCCCATAATTCTTCGATAGTTGCGTCCATTTGAAATATTCTATGAAATTCAACAATGAAAAATGGAAACCTTTAACCATTTTGGTGTATCCACTGTGCTATCCTTTCTCAATACTATTTGATTTGGATTGACCACTGGTTCAAATTTACCAAACACATTGTTCGATTGTAAAAGTCGGTACTGTTGTTTTCACGTCAGCATTTCAAAAGGCCAATATATACTTTTTTGGAATTTTTTTATAAAAACTAGATACTATTATCATCATTGATTCAAATCGCGCATTGATGACTAGAGTAAAGCTACGACAAGAATTGGAATAAAACGCGATTAAGAATTTGATTTTGTGATTTTTACGTTCTTGAATTTTTGTTGGTTTTCTTTCATTGTTTTGTTTTTTCTGTTTATATTGTTATATTTTTCTCTTTCATAAGCCTTATATTATTTAATACATTTACCTCAAAGAATTACACCACCTTTATTTACCAATGCAATTTTGCACGTGCGCATTTTGTGATTTTCGTTAATGCTGCGAAAAATTCATGAACACCAAAAGTCGTTATTTTGAAATTCCCGCACCAGGTTATGATATTTACGCTTAGTTAACACCGAATTTGTCAAAAACATCCAGAAAAAACTTTAACTGCGACGCGACCTTAAATAAAATAATCAAAAAAAAAAAGAATAGGTTAGATTCGTATTATTCCCCGTCACTTGTGGTCGCTCATAGAAACATCCAAATGAGATCGAAATTGCAGATTTTAATTTGAAAAAACAGCTCACCGAGAAAATTTTGATCTGTTTTAACGATTTTTTTCTCATACATTGACCTAGAACAGGGGTTCTCAACCTGGGGGTCGAATGACAATTTTAGGGGGGTCGCCAAACAATTCTGAAAATATGACGTAATTTTTTATTCATACGTGTAAAATTGATCATTCAACTCATTTTTTCTGCTGGATTTTCGAATAGTTATTCTTAAATTGCATTTGAAATAAAGATATCGTTGCTCACTTAATCATTTTTTTAAACATTTTAATTGTTTCAGCATAAATATATTTATTCATTAATAGTACATCCTTTTAAACGGGTTGGAGATGCTTAAGTTTATACTCCTGCGGGATCACAAATTCAACACGTATTAGTACATTGAAAGGAATATCGATTAGATGTTGTGAAGAAAGGAATGTAATAATTAAGATATTTACGTTCGCATTCACTTCAGAAGTTAAAAATACAATTGAAAACCCCAAATGAATTATTGGTGGAAATGTTCTATCATATGAATCTATCGAGCCGAGCAAACTTCAACGTCATTTTGACATGCATCTGAACATTTTTGAATTAGAACACAAATTATTTTATATATAAAGCTAATGCTGTCTGGAAAATCGAGCTTGACGTTTGGGGCAATTGAAATAAATCAAACATAGCGGCAGTTGTTGCATCGTATTTGGTGTCAATCAGAATCGCAAGATCTATGAAACCTCACTCAATAGCTGATGAGGTACAATTTCCAACAGCCAAATATATTGTTCGAGTCGATTGGAGAGGAATATGTAAATAGTTTAGATGGCATGTAGATATCCTTCGACACAGTACACAGGAGAATAGCTGACATATTTGCCGATATTCTCGATCAAATGACTCAGGAAATGAAATCCTCAACACTTCCAATATTTAGCATCTAGCTTGATTAATCCACAGACATTGAAAACGGCTCACAAATATTGGTGTATGCTAGGTATATATATGATAGTGTTTTTAAGACGAGTTTCTCTACTGTAAACTTCTTGAAGTAACTACCACGTCATGTGATATATATATACATATATGAAATCATTCTTCATTACAAGAAATCCATAAAATCTTCTGCGAAATATTTGTGTTGTGTGCACAGATAATGCTAGAAGTATGCTATGATTTCAGCCTGGATTTCAAAGTTTGATACAATGAATCCTCGAAAACCATTGGATCTCACTGTATGCTTCCTCAACAAATATTATAAATGAAACATGGCCACGTGAATTACAAACGTAATGATAAATGTGAGTAATTCTGTTAAATCAAATTCTTTGAAAAGTCGAGTGTTATCAAAAATTTGTAACGAGTATAATGCATCCAACAATGTTCGCATTTTTCACACATAATTGATACTGTTATCAAGAGGAAAAGTTATAAAACATGTTTCTGATCTCTATGAAGAACTAAAACTCGTTTTGAATAAGAAAGAAAAACCATACTACGAAAGACTATATAGCGAAGAATGTGATTGTACAGAAAATAAATTATCGGGTTGATATATTTTACATATTGAGTGATTTCAATTAAATACTGCAAGGACCAGGTGCAACATGCTTTGACTTATCAGAAAAGATTAAATCATNAATCATGGTATACACGTTGGAATGTAAAAACAGTAAACCCAAAATACATAAAACTGAACATATTTATGTGAAAAAGCTATGTGAAGCGTTGATTAATGGGCAAAATGGAATGAAAGCTAATTTTTCATGTTATTTGAGTAAAATTAATATTTTGTTTACTGGATTTTACCATCATTTTTTGAAACCCCTGTCTATTTTTCCGTTTTTTCCACATATTGTCTCCCACTGACTGAAAATTAGACAGAGTTTACTGCAATTGTAATTTAAAAAATCTGTTTTTATGCAATTAATAAATATTTTAATGTATCATTATATCATCAATTTAAAAATGGTGTTGAGGGTTTAAACAACCATGTTAAACCTGGTTTATCATTGTTTGCGCTGTTTAAAAATTAGTTTGCTTCTATTTTAAAAACGCCATTGGGTGATATGTATGCTATAGTGTATTTTAGCCTTTAAATCCGGTTTTGTGTTTTATTGCAAATGCCGGATTGTCATTCAAAATCAACCACGAATGATATTTATTAGGCTCACAGATATTCACGGTTATGGTTAGATTTCGGATTATGCCTCCCCGTGCTGTTCTAGTTGAAACATCTAAATGAGATCAAAACTGCATATTTGAATATGAAAAAACATATCACCGAGGAAAGTTGAATCTGCTTTCTCGATTTTTTCCTCCTATATTTACCAAGAACTTTATGTTTACCACTCTTACCGAATATTGACATTTTTTGAAATAATGAAAATTTGCCAAACAGAGGAGTGGGCCATCGACTACTTATTATAGTGGGAGTTCATTTCGAGAACTTCAATCTCTGCTCGACTGGCTGTGCTATTATAGTTAGAGACGCCAAAATCGGGGATATCTACGTAGTGGGTTTATGAATGCACTAGAGGATTTGGTATTCTTATAATAGTCATTTTTTTTAGTTGTTTTTATATTATATTTTTCAAGTAAACGTAATATTTATGATTCCTAAACATATATTTGAAAAAATTATAGCTATAAATGATATTGGTAGCCATGTGGAGGCATATATTACATATAGGTATAGGTTGGGTTATTAAAACGCTGACATTTTGCACAAGTTAGTTTAACTCGTTTAAATTTACAGGTTGATGGAAATGATCTTGGGTTCTCTGAAGACTGAAAAATCAGTTCTCCGATTTGTTTATTTTAGTGATTATCGGTAATACTATTTCGGATTTAATATTTACTTTGATGATAACAACAAGCGCAGTATAATTGTAAAAAAAAGTTGGTGCTGATTTTAACAAATAGAGCAAAATTTCCCCTGTAAGATTATTTTTAAATTGCATATACAATCAACTTTCATTCGAGTTACTTGCTTCTACGAGCGACAGCAGGGTGGCATAATCCGAAATGCATCCGGGATTTTTCGTAATTACCAAAAACCTGGCAAAGACAAATTTTTTCGGTATACAAGTATTTTTTTGAAATTTATCTATATTTAGGTTAATAATTTTATTGTTGGACATATAAAATGTCCACCATACCAATTTTTAAACTTAGAAGATATCAGTTATTCCTCTTGTAGTCTTTTACAATACAATATTAATAATGTCATAGGACTTCTAAGATATACTCGATTTCCTCATAATGCCATTCTTTGCTGTGATAAGAATACTAATGTCATAAGTAGGCCAACATCCATCGATGGCATAGCGTTTAGAAGGTATATCTTCAAAAAATATAAGTCAACGAGATATAACAGTTCATTCCAAGCGTCAAAGCTCTCTTTGTACCAGAATATCTTCAGTATATTCCTTTATTTAAGACGAATTTATCGACAAGACATTTTATTTATAAAATTACATATCAACAGCAAGATTATTGGTGAGTTGAACATTTTTATAAGGAGCATATTTATTAATCATATAAATTCCTGATGGAATTAGAGCTAAACGCATGTATGTACAGATCGAAGAAAGCATTTTGGTTTAAAGAAAATATCATATTGGACGAATTTTAGGCATTATATATTTGTGGATTGAAGGCGGAATTGATGAAACTGGTAGGATATTTATGCATATTACGACAGGGAGAAATATTCAAACACTCACTGATATCATCAGAAGAAACGTGGAATCGGGTTAAATAATTCAAACAGATGGCTGGGCTGCGCATAGGTGAGTCCCACGTTATAATTATGTCCACGAAGTCTTTGTTCACGGTCACAACTTTTTAAGCGATACGGTGTAACTACCAACTGTATCGAAACAACGTGGGGTGCCTGCAAAAGTCTATTTCAAAATTTAAGAAATAAACAACGCGATATGGTGTTTAATTACCTCTCCGAATTCGTGCTTAGGATAAATTCAGTGGGGCAGTGTTTTAAAACATTATAAATAAATTCCGAAGAATATAACCACAAAATGTGGAATTTGATGAGAGAAATTACGTATCTCCATCCAATTATTATAATAATTACAGAATATATTTTCTCTTTAAAAAATTTCATTGTAATTAGAATCTGGTTGATATATTTATAAAATTCTCATATGTAAAGTTAAATGGTTTTGAAAAGTATCAATATTGCGCTTAAAAGTTTGATGTAAACCCCAACCTATATCGTTCCAATTTTAGTATAATGTGATATAATCAAGTCTCCGATGATAAATTATATTAGAGGATTTCTCGATAAAAATGAAATATTTGTCAATTAAATTTGAATTTTTGTCAATATAAATGGAATATTTTTCACAAAAAGGGAATAAAATGAAATGAAGTATTTTTAATCAAAATCCAGGTATTGTGTTTATCAATCAATTATTTCGTTTTTTCTAAGGCAATCGGTGAAATATTTTTTCATGTATTCGAGATAGTTTGTCGAGATCTGTGCCGTGATTACATTTGTTGCGGTTTGGATTTGATTCATTAAATCATTTAGGGAGTTTGGTGTAAACTTCTCACATTACTTTTTCACTTAGAGAACATGTTCTCTATTGGATTCAGGAAAGGGCTGCAGGGAGATAAATAAAAAAATTCATGGCCCCAAGCTGTGATCAAACTTTTTATCCACGCCCTTTATGAAATGGGACATTAACCATTGTGAAAACCACGTTTTTCATCAAAGAATATTCATTAAATTTGACAGCAAGTCCATGTACGGGTCATTATTAAACACCCTTTATGAAACCTTTTAGAACATAACCGAAGTTCTGGATATGGCCGAGCAAACTGTTATGTTCTGAAATTTGATATTTTTTTATTTTTTCAGTTGGATTTCCACCAGTTGCACGTCCATAATTTCGCCTCATCGAAATGTTAAACCATGTTTCATCGATAAACAGGATGAATCTATTACTGGTGGAGTATTCGAGGTATTTGATAACATAATCATCTCTTTCTTGGATTGTGCTTGCAATGTTTCGTCGTTCTGGAATAAATTTTATCTTTTTAAACAAGTCATTACACTCTTAAATATCGCGCCACTGTTTTCTTACTTATTCGTATGTTAGTTGCATTGAAAAATCGATCCGATGACTTTTCTAGAATGAGAGAGCAATCATCTTCAACGCTGTCGCATAAAATATTTTCTTTACTGCTGTTTAATGATTTTGCACGATTCCCGCCCTTCGGTGCTTGAGCGATTTTTCCTGATAGTTGATATTCTTTCCATATACTATGAATTGTGGATAAATCAACATCAAACGTCCTCGAAACTGCCGTTAAAGAGTTATTGTGGGATATTGCTTTGATTATATGCTGACGGCACTCGTTTGATATAATTTTATATGTTCGTATTCAATTCGAATTTTCTGACAATTCTGGGACATTATTATTTTCCTAGTTTTTATATTTTAATTTACTTCCATTTTTAATGATAAATATTCCAATCCAACTGACAAATATTCCATTTTTAACGAGAAACACTGTATTACCGGGTTGTGACCGTTGAATTTTAAATACACTTTTGTAATTTAATGAAAACAGGTACCCTTATGTAATAAAGACAATGGATATTATATTATAAAACAAGTGTACATATTCAAAAGTCTAATACTCGTTGGGTTGGAAAAAAGAATTGAAGGCAATGAGAAAAAAATGAATTTTTTGCATCGCGCACGTGCGTCGTTAAAACACATTTTACTTATTTTCGCTCGAAACCTCCCAAGATAATAAAAAATTCTCTTAGAACAATTTCGTGGGACCAAAAAATCGCAAAAATGCTTAGGTGATGAAAAAAAGCAAAATAAGATTTCGGGCGAAAAAATCCCGATTGGCTATGCCTATTCACTCTTGCCGAAAAATGATATTCCTAATTTACGTAATATTCGTAAAGCAATATGACATGAGTCAGGTTTTTATATCTGCAGAACAGTATAAATTAACCGTATTGTGACCATGATCAGGACAACTGTGACTATGGGTAATTAAGGCTGTTCTTTTACAGAAGGGGTATTTGAACTTTCATCAGTTCCCTCAATTAAACAAAAAACAGTACATTTCGAGGTGATATAAGGCTTTGCCCTACCAATTTGCAGTCAAGATTGCGATTTGTGACAATTAAAATCGTGTTTTTTAAATTCTTATTCATTATTTCCTTAATCAACTTTAAACAACCCTGTTTCAGAATTTTAAGCTGATGGTATGGTTGATTCAAAAAGAGGGGGAAAGGTAAGCGAAGTTTCGAGAACGCTTGGTATTTTGTACTCTATAATTAGTCATTCATCTAAGAATATAATACATTCGATCCCATGAAATAGCATCACGTGGATGGTTAGTAAACAAAAAGCTTACTAGAGAAATAGAAAATAGTAGAGAGGAAATGGAAACCGATTCTCGCACAACAACAATTCAATGAATAGCGGGCTAGCTAGATTTAATTTATGTCTTACTATGGGCTTGGGGACTACTAAAGAAGAAAAATTATTATTGTAAAATAGCAAAGTCAAATCCAGTAAAATGAAATGATCGGGAAGTCAAAGCTGAAAGTCGGGAGTATATTTTATGGTACCAAACAATTCTTCATCGTCTGGGCTACTCTCATATTACATATGCGGATGAGAGCCTCGTGAAATTGCATGTATTCAGGTTACATGATAATCGAGTGTAGGGAAGGCTCCAAATCCTATAATTCTCATTTCATGTGGAAAAAACATTACAACGATACTTACAATCAATTTTTAAAGCAGTGTCCAGTGTGAATCATTTGCCGGTTTCGAGTTAATACCAGAATATTTTCTAATTTCTTTACAGGGATGGTTGGGAAGTATTGGAAGAATGAGAATTTATAATCGTGGTGGACATTTTTTAATTTTATCAAACACAGTAAATAATTTAGAGAATGACCCTTATGAAGTCAAGTTTCATCGACGGTACAGTCAATTTTTTAATCAATGTGAAGATGGATTTAGAATGTCCAAAAACAGAGTTAGTAAAAATGTTAATACAAAGAAGAACACATGATGTTGTAGAATTGGTGACGTACTCCTGTCAATGGATCCTTGTGAATTCGCATTCAAGTTTTTTTCCTCATTCAGAAAGCTTCACAATCAAACATTTAAACTATAAAGGCACACCCAGAGATTGATTAATTACATATTTTTAAATATTTTTATCGTGGTTTATTCAAATCAAAATCGCAAATTTTGATTGAAACCCCCAGTTCGAGATGATTAACCAAAGTTCTTGAATGAAGAACATGACTATTTAATCGATATTGGGGTGGTTGTGAAACGTGGGCCATTAGCATTGAGAATGTTGCGAACAGAATCTTCAATTCAAAATGGAAAACTCGAAAATTCAGTGAATATAATCATGGCATGTGTTAAAACTATGGGCATTCTTTTAATTCTATACTGAAATACACCAAAAAGTCCAGACATTTAAAATACCCACCATTTCGTCCATTAATGCCCAAAGAAAGTTAAATTTAGATCTTCGGAATGTTCCATACTGGGGGTAAAAGCTGATACGATTTATTAAAACTTATCCGATTAGTTATCTTAATTATGGATATTTTGAATCCTTATAATCACCGCTTTTAGTCAAAGATTAAAATCATCTCCATAATAAACAAGTCGACGCAATCTCATGAACGCGTTTAGAATAGTAAACCGAGAGAATGCGATTACTGACGAGGGATGGAGACGATTGAGATACATATCAAGTATATAGGGAAGCCGGAGATCACAATTTCGGTTATGATTTTTTAATTATAAGATTCAGCCAGACGAAAGTGTTAAAATCCTCAAGCTAAGAGCTTTGGAGAAATTGCAACTGAGTAATCACCCATCTACTTGCCGTTTACTACTGAAGGGGGCAGTTTTGAATGGTCAAAATTTATTTAATTTAGATTTTTCTTTGATCAAGGACCTGTCCTTTTCCAAGGATAGACGTTTACATCTAGTTGTCGGGAAATTCAACCCATCTGCCGAGAATGAGAAGGTGTGGAGTACTCTGTACGAACATGTTGTGAAATATTTCAAAAATCCCGAAAGTGCCAAGAAGGCCGTAGAGGAGTTTAAGTCCAAATTTCAAGCCAACGTTCAAAATATAAACATTGATCACATTGAACGCATTCTCAATTCTGGACAGTTTAGATTCAAATAGATGTATTTTTTAACTTTTAGTTCATATACTACACCAATACATGAATTTTTTGGCGTTAATCATTACTATGTTGAACTCGGGCAACTAAAAATTGCTAGTTGAATCCCAATATGAAGATGTTTGTGTTTTCTCTGAAGTCTCCAAGGAACTTCAGGTATGATCGTACAAGAAATAAATACACCCTACCATGGCCATTTTTTAAACTCTGAGTTGTCGAAAAGAAATTTTTACTATTGGTGATATTCAAAATTAAATGTTGAATTTAGGGTTGGAAGAAACAGCATAGAATATTTTAATCCGTTTTTAAACAATATTCTGTTTTCATGGGTTGATTCTTTCCGAATTTTGTTCCTTTGATTGTGTCGCCTTTAAAGATTTGATCCTACAGATGATTTTTGCATTATCAACGAACTATGATTTGATGGATAACAAAATCATTATTAATTTACAAACTAGTCAGTTGAATTTGATGAATTTCGATATGTCTCGCTTTTAAGACGGGTCGAACTATACATTTAAACTTAGAGAAACCATGGGGCTGGATCTACCATTTTTGGTACTTTTAAGCCATAATTTATCGATGGGTGGCGTATCATTTGGCCAAATAGTTAGATACAATATGATTGTGCCATTAGTGGTTTTGATCTAAATTTATCTTAACGGAATCAAGTTACAGGCCTGCACAATGCAGAACCCGAATAGGTGGTTATTACTCTGTTATGGAACTTTAAAAATCGTGAAATATTATTTTGAGAATACTGTTAGGAAATGAAGATTATTATTCGACACCAGAAACTTCATTATTATGGAGTATTTTTTTGATCATATGGTGCTAGAAAAATAGGACAAAAGTGAAAGACTCATTTTATGGGTGTTAAGCTTGAATTGAGAGAACATCCATTAAGACAGAACCCAATTGTTGGACAATGATAAGGATGCCTAACCTAAAGAGGTCCAGGCGTTAATATGTATGATTCATTGAAAGATGCAATAATCACACGATGTTTACACCTTAAACACTTGTATAGTCTGAAACGTTCCATTTTTTTAAAATTAAATCGATAAAAATCTCCCTGGGAGTTTGGAAAATGATAACATGTTTAAAACACATGGTCATCTAATTTATCCAACTCAGGCAGAAATTAATGTGGTTGAGTGATATTTGACCTGCTCATGTTCTTCAGGTACATTTAAAGAAACTGGAGGCTTTAATTGTGTCTATTTATCAAGAAAGGATATATGAGGTATAAGGGTGTATCAGAGAAACTTAATATTTGGCTAATACCAAAGCTAGTCACACCACGTTAAATCATAAGCATGATTTTCTTTGCTAGATTTTTTCACGAAACCAGTAATTTTATGTATGCATGCAATGAAACTAACCGCCCCATTCTAACAGCGTGTTTTAAACTTAAGTAGTATCATGTAAACATGGCGCGGCCGTTGGGATTTGACGTGTCTGCGCTCTATCCCACATAAATGATTGCTGTGCATTTCGGCTTAGGAAACTATTCCGGAAAAGCCGATGTATCCAAAAATTTAACAAGCCACTTGACGTTTATATGCAACGAGATTTGTGTTGATCTCGAAAAGGGATTCAATTCTTTAAAATCGGTCTGTCATGCAGTTTCGATGCTGGAAAACAGGTTTTGATATTTTACACATAGTGTATACAGCAATGCTGGGATCGGAAGCTGTCTAACATCTCAAGGCATCGTAGAAATGGAAGCAGCTGTCATGGATGGGAAATCTAGGATATTCGGAGGCGTGAGTTGCATTAGAAACTACCAAAATCCAATAAAAATCGCCGAGTTACTCCTAAACGAACAGAAAGTGTATAAGGAAAAGGGATTCGTTAAACCACAACACCTTTCTGGGATTGGCGCAGAGGAATTTGCTCATGCGAATGGCTTAAATAAATGCGACCCAATGACTTTGATCACTCCTAAATCTCAAAAAATATACGAGCGAATGAAGGAAATAGATGCTACGCTCCTCGGAAACCAAGCATGTGACACTGTTGGAGCAGTGTGCGTTGACAAAAAAGGTAGAATCTCCGTAGCTGCATCATCTGGCGGGACCGCTTGCCGTCACGAAGGTCGGATCGGGCATGTCTCTCAGCCCTCAGGAAGTGGAGTTTGGGTTGATAATAAATCACGTGTCGCGGCATGCACAACGGGCCTAGGAGAACTGTTGGCTCGGGATGTTACAGCCAGGAATATCTGTCGAATAATAAACCAAGAAGATACAGCTGACGGTTTAAATAAACACTTGATCGGATTGAAAGACCTAAATCCGACGAATTGGCAAGAATGTGTGGGTGCACTGGGTGTGCAAGTAAACAAAAACGGGTCAAAGAGAGTGGTTTCGTGTATTTCTGGATCAAAACTAATGGTTGCTTACTGTTCAATCGGTTCAGAACCTAAAATAAATGTCCTAATTCCGAGTCAAACTGACGTTCATGCCCCAGTTGTCGAGGAGTGGTGTATCTCTTAGTAAACTAAAATATTTAAATTATACCTCGAATTGTGAAAAACATTTAAACAAAATGTCGATCTTCGAATTACCGCGCGTCGAATTTAATCTCTGGTTTTGATCCAACAATTAGGTTTGTCAGCACGTGCTGGATTGATCTGTGTGACTCGGTGGACACAACCCAACTCAAACGGATGTATCAAAATCTTCCATTGGGTTAAGTATTATAGGCAGTGGTTAGAATTAAACTCGTTGGAAACCTGATTTGTAATTTTTGATCAATCACTCCAGAGGTTACTAATCGATTGATCAGTGGATAATGGTTTGTATATTGAGTTTAGTAAGCTTGATTTTATAGGAGTGCTTGTTGTCTACGTTCCTATGACTTTCTATCCAAAACATCTCTTTGTAGCCAAATTTATGATACATAAAAATTCATGATCAATTGTTCCATTTATGCTTAGCGAATTATGAATTTGGATCATGTCGATTATTTGGTACCCCCTCTAGATTTTAATCTCAAAAATTAATATTTAATCCATGGACCATTAAATTTAAGCTATGCTCATTTGGAACGATAAAATATACATTTCACCCGACATTTGCTTAATCGAGTGAAGACAAAGATTGTGCAAGATATTTTGTGATTATATAGTGAAACTAATTGTTAGTTTTGGATATACATCCATGTTGGAAGAAGATTTGGTGCGCTATTTTGTTGAATGAGGGGTCTCGTACTGCGGATGTGTATTATGTATAACAATTTAAACCTCAGATTCATTTAAAAAGTTTGGAGTTTAGTTTCAACCTGTCCAGATTTCAGATTTTGTCAGCCAGTGTTTGCGAATACATTTTTTGAAAAATGTACTTTATAATTATCGAGATATTAATGCTTACTCACTTTTGTTTATCTTGATGACAGAGAAATAAAAATTCAACTTTTGAAGGCCGTTTGAAACCCAATAAATCTTAAAATCTAAGAGATATGAGGTTTGAGATAAGTTAGATTTAGTCAAATTACAAATCGGAGAGACCACATTCGACTCAACCAAAATGGGTAAATCAAAAATCGTTGAGGATTGGCTTTAACAGTTGCCTGGATTCTATATGGTGAAGAACGAACTGAAATCCGCCAAATATTTCGTGTCGTAATACTGATAGAAGAGAAAAACATTATCAACTATATGTAACCATGTTTTTAGGGTTCCACTATAACAACCGATTGCTTAAGTGAGTATCACAGTATGTGGAATTATTGCACATATCTGACAGCAAACCCACAGGACACTTTCAGAGGCCTTTAAGCCATTGAGAATACAATACCGAACGAAAATGAAATGTTATTAAACATCAAATAGCCTTACGTAACACAACCTATCATTAGATGATCAAATCTACTTGGTTTTAAACGCTCTAAATAATCACTTTGAAGAATTTGAATGCCGGCAAAAGCACTTGTCGATCCTAACCAGGTTCGCAATTACATTGCAAAACTTAATTTATCAATATTATAAATATTTTATTAATTTTTATAAAAACTAATTTTTTTCTATTGTTTAAAACGTCTAATTTTAATAGAGGGGATTTTTAAAAATCTTTTGAATAAAAGTGATGTATGATTATTTTTTAGCCAAACAGATATTAATAAATCTTTTGAATCCGAAAGCTCAAGTGGCAGGATAATGGACCTTAACCATGAATTTCATTGTTCAATTTATTTCCAACATCTGGATTCCTACAGACAGGGTTCTTGTAAGGACACCACATCTTATTAAACAATTTTTTTGCATTAATAC
>JWZT01000358.1:161805-172444 GCA_000827895.1 Thelohanellus kitauei
TACAGATTCATCAATCTGTACTATTCTTCCTGGCCCACCCAACTTCAAATTAAGCGCTGATATTTTCCAAGAACAAATCTAACATTAGGTATAAATAACTTTTCTACAAAATTTTTTCCACTTTGCCGAGGTGCTTGGGGAAATTGACAAGAATGTGCCAATTCAAATTTGGTTATATGCCCACATTCTGATGACCCACATAAATATAGTCAGGGGCATATTGGATTTTCAAAAATAGTTCCCTATCATAAGCGCCTACTAGGCACCTGTTGGTATAGATTTTCTTTTCTTGCAATTTGTACAGACGAAATTAACCTAATACATTATTCTGTATTTTATTTAATAAAATAACAAACTTGATACCTGATCAGAAATATCCGCTCTTTTGTGTTGTGCCATTTGCAGACAGTACACCTCACATTCAAGAGAACCTGGAAGAATTCCAACATTCCTCAAAGATGCGATCGAAAGATCGATATTTGCAGCCATGTTTTGAAAAGTCTTGAAATCCATCAATTTCACGCCGCAGTTTCCGGACTTTCGCATAAAAATCACGTAAACTATAGTCTACCCGATTCTTAGTGCATATAAACAGTTTGTTATCTAAAGGAGTCAGAAGTGACGGGATTGGTCGGTGAATATATTTCTTAATGAATCCTGCCGAATAGCCTATAATTGGATTGGCGATCAGTTATATAAACAACCACTGAACTCGTTTGAGCTATGCATATCACGATCACATGTCCATACAACGAAAAACGCCTTCCACGATAGGGATGATTTGCCAACGTTGTATTATACCATGCGAGCAACTTCTGCAGCCGGAGGCCAGTGTATTGAAAATGAAGATTCATGCGGGCCAGGTTACTACATTAATAACTTAATATCGTATCTATCCTGTGCTTTTTTTGAAATAAAAAATGTGCCGAAACGCTGTTCCAAAAAAATTTTGTAAGCAGAGAATTTAGCACCCGATTGAATGTTGATCCTTTAATTTATCTTTGTAAACAAATAGAATAATTTTTGTTTTGCGTTGTATATGAACATATCATTCGTTAACAAAGTTAAATTTTGGGTTGAAGCCTATATGAAGGCCCCTTTAAGCTCAAGATTAAGAGATATAATTATAATCACATGTAATTAAATTTTGAACCCATTTAATTGTTTCCAAATAAAAATAATTTAACAAACTATATCGTTATGTTTATTTATATCATATGGATAATGGATAAAAAAAACATTAAAAAACAAAAAAGTTCAACAAATATAAATCACTTTTCTTAGGACACTGATGAATCCTTCACGCTGATCAGAGGAATGTTTCGACTCCACTTTTATTCTCCAAATGGTCATTCGGAACGTTTTCAACCACATTCCCATCGTCGTCAAGGGAATTGGTCCTGTTTCATGAAGGAATTGGATATTTAAGGGGATTCTAGGTTCCGTACGTAGAATTGGTATGGGCCCCGGTTTCTGGATGCCCGAAAGTGTTTTTGTCGTTAATGGTGAGGTGTGAATAAAATTCTTTAAGGTTATGATATGACCGAAAACACTCGGTCATTATAATAGACTCTGGAAGTATGTCTGCATATTATGCAAAAAATGTCTCCTATGTTCTATCCGGGACCTCTACAATAAATAATTAAAGTTCATCAGCTTTATCACCCGCCAATAACCCATATCCCATTCACCGAATGCCCCCTCTAAGGTTTGTTCGTGCCCATCCTTGTTTCATATATTTCTACGACCACGCTCTCTCCCCAAATTTTAATATTTAAGTGTCAATGAAATCTAGACTATTGCAGACCAAATACCAACTGTTTTATGAACTTTTTGTATGGGTGATTGTGGATTTGCAACGGCCTGCGTACATTTATATTTTATTATTATTTGCACTGGAGAGCAAAAAAGTATATAAGCATCCTAACACTTATATTGCAATTTACATTATTTGAAAAATATAGTACCGAATACACGGTGAAGGAATCTACATTATTTTCTTGAACATCCTCAACTCTTTGATGAAAGGTGGAAATTTGAAAAGCCACATTTCATACATATCTGTGGAAACGCGAGTATAAAACATCCCACCAGATAATTGATGCTGTTTTATTCGGAGGCAAAGATATTCAAGAAATTGTTAATGGGTCCCATAATAACAACAACTACAAATTGACTAGAATCGTTCTTAGTTGCCTTAAATGATATGTTCAATTTTAAACTGGGAATATGATTTTATTGAGCAAGAAACTTGAAATTTTGTGACATCTGATAAGCATGGCTTGACTTAATTGCTAATTAGATTGAAATTAAGTTTGGTTCGATTAACTTTAATCAGATCGGATTAAAATATTAAGGAGGCCTTCATAATGGACATGATCCATCTTTAGTTCTCAGTTCGCTGTCAGAGAATCAGTCTCGGCAATATTTTATTGTTCAATGGCGATAATAGATTGCGGTTCAGTGGTTTAGCTAGGACTACTTTCACCATATAGCTTATCTAATTTAACCCAGTTAAAAATTCAATGAAGATTAAATTTTTCCTGGGGGAACTTCGAGTTTAACTTTTTAATCTCAATGTCCTTTCTTACGGGTTTAATTATCTATGTATGTAGGAATAGAATTTTCGAGGCTCGGATCGAAGACTACAAGTTCAAACAATGGGTCGAAATTATAATAATTTGAATTCAAGGTAAGAACCCAATAATTAGGATCGGGTGCCTCTACTTTACACAAGTGGGTATAACGCCGAGTAATTTTAGTTTAGACATCAGGCAAATATTATTGGCCGTGAACATGAAAAATATTGGCGTTTATTGGGTTAAATATAGAAAATATTGCAAAAATTATCAATAATTTAATTATCTTTGACATATAAAAATGACTGGTAAAACTTGATGAACCTATTTTGAAACTAAGCGACAAATTGAAAAAGTTTTTGAAAATCCAACTTATTAGCATATGTTCTGCTTAACGAAAATTAATAATTGGAAAAATTGATATAAACTTCGATATAGTCAACTGGTTATATGTTATAACGAGAAAAATTACGACAAATGAAATCATCGTGGCGATTAGAGAAAGTTAAGGGATAGAAATAATAACCTGGTATGAAACTAAAATGGAAAACATTCTTAAAAACTAATATATTATATACGAATATTAGGCAACAGAGTGAACAAAAACTCGCAGCATACGTTAACGATGTGACGAACGTCGATAATAGGTCCCTCGTTGACCTGAGCGTTTCGAGCATGCTAAACATTAATTTATTATACGTTTTGATTATTTCTGAAATAAAATTCTGCTATTAAGAAAACAGTTACTCATCACTTGAATATATTCGACAACAAAAGACCAAAATAGCACGCTAATTAGCCCAATCAGCGCTCCTAAAACTGAAACCCAGTGGAAGACAACCCGAGGAATTGTATAAGGCATCTGAAAGATAAAGACCATCAAAATAAGCAAATAGAAAATCAAAAGCTTGAGAGCAAATGCGCATATATTCCTCATCTGATGATTTTGGTTGTTTTCTACGAATGGAGTTAGAAAGCCATGCAGGAAATAATCTACGGGCCATTTAGCTCGCATAGACCGTTCAGTTTCCCTGTCACAGATCAAAGAGGCAGCCAGAAAATTAACGGCTTGACGATGGAAACTGTGGAGCAGGTTTGGTGGTAGTGTCATATTCATGTTTTCTGTGTCAGAGCAAAAACTTTTAATGTTGTCAATATTTTTAATCATAAGCTCGTGTGGGAGTTTGACCAACTTCATCCTTTTCGCAGGAACAGAGACATTAATTGGGTATATTTCTGAAGACTTTGAAATGGTCTAATTTTCCTGTAATAAATACTTGAGAACTTTTGTAAGCAGTTTCCAGCGGAGATTCATCGTTCTTGTTTGTCAATACGCCTGAAAATACCAATTCACTTCTAAATTGCTAAGTAAGAAGAAGAAAAACTTCTAACCCAATTATATTTGCGATTTTGAGTTTAAGGTCGCATACCTTGGTATTTTCCGGAGTCGATAATAAGAATGGCTCATATTTGGTAACGTTCGAGTGTACGATTACCAGGAATGTTGCCATGGTTCAGATTATCTCGTCGATTATCGTTTATCATAGGCGTCATTGTTTGAGCAGGCGCATCGTTTGGTTGCTTTTGTTTATTTGCCTTTCCTATTGATTTCTTAAATCGTTTGTCAAAATTTATTGAACCAGCATTCACTCGATTGTCTGATCTGTCAATCCCGGCGCCCATCAGGTGTTTAATGATTCAAAATGTCCTTGGAGTGCCTTCGAATGGAGTATCTTTTAAAGAGGGAGGTATCGTTCGAAAAATTTTAATTATCTTTTATTATGTCAATTAAAGGAATGAATCCACACTTTCTATTACTTATTTTTGCGTATAGTGAATACTTATTCCAGATGGCGTTCGACGATTTTATCATTGGATTCTGCCTTCGAATTCTAAAATTGGTTCCTATTTTGCGACCGTGTACTTATTTAATTGGATTTGGAGGATAATTCATGGAGACATTGTATTTAACGCCAAAGGTATAAGAAATTAAATAAAATATTACATACTGAATAAAAAGTAATACTATTTATTTTAATATACTTTTTAAAAGGATCATATTGTGTTTTTATTTTTCAATGAATCTTGTTTTGCCTACACTATATGTGAATCAACCCATTGAAAAAATCGTTGATGTAGCTTCAATATGGTCTTTGTGGTTAATTATCGACTAGTTTACCGATCATTTGTTGTTTAAATTTATTTTGTTCATACATGAATGAGTGACGACCAGTTAGATCATTAACCATCGTAGTGTATCCAAGATCACATATACACCTAATAAATGTCATTTGATTTAAATCGAATAAATAATCCAAATCTTGATATTTTATGAAAAAGATGAAGCAGATTGCTTACTTAGTTGACCCAAGCTTCTGCTCTTTCCATTTCTATTTCACGTTCATAACTTACTTTATGAACTCTTACATAATTTCAGATCAATGAGGTGAATTTATTCACTTGTCGAATGAATTTGAAGTGGAATGACAACACGTTTTCTAGTTTATAAAACATGTAAATTTTCATTCAAATATCACGTACCGATAACTTCTGTTGAAACTACTTTTCCATTTATTATTAGTGGTATATTGAAAATAAACGGTTTCACTGAAGGTTCTACCGGACTAAAAAAGTGGATAATCCTCTACTTCCTGTCGCCCACAGAAGCATTTAAACCAAACAAATTATACATATTTGGGAACAACTCGGAATCGTATAGAGGAAAGAGTTTATCTTTTTGCAATTGTAACACCAAAAATTATAGAAAAAGTCCGATGGATGCACGCGCAGGCCGTTACAAAATTTAAAATAGAGTATAATACAGCTAAATTGCCTGTTTTTTTAGTACAATAACTAATTTTTCACAACTACTAGAGACAAACGTCAACAAAATAAAAAAAAACGCAGAAATAAATATTTGAGTTTCGGGTGATCCTTGTATACTTATGCATATTGTTCGCAAGTTTCATGTATTTTTAAAGTAAATAAAAAAAGGTCAATTTCCTCTGTAGAGCTTAGTAATATTTCCAAATATGTAAATTTTAATTCATTTTGATTCATCTAGGAGTGACAGGAAGGGGAGAAAAGAAAATCTTTTGAGCCCGGTTTGACATTCATTGAAACCGAGTTCAAATAAATACATAATTTGCATAAAATAGTAAAATTAGTAAGAAGCAAATAAGAAGAACAACTAAATGACCATTTAAAGGGTGCATGTTGCATAGCCAGCAAAATTCCAAGTTATGCATATATTTCGATGTATTCATGAAATGGGCAATTACTTTGTTCCTTAAAATAATAAGAAACTGTAATGTGTTGCAACTCATCGTAGAGCGCCTCGTCTGCTTTAGGAAGACGATTAACTTATCAATGAGTTAATATAGATCGAATTAGTTTGTATGTTCCCTAAAGGGATCAACAAACAAAATAGTACCGTTAGGTCCTGTTGGTGTCCAATTGGTACACTGCAACCTTCAGAGATACCGGGCTCTATGGGTTTGGTCAGTTGTGTGTTTTTGTTGGTATGTAGCNTTTTTCATCCAGAAAAGTCGAGGATTTCATTAAAAAAGCCGATTTTTAAAAATAATAAAATTAATTGAAATGTTCCAGTTGCAATGCTTTTGGCGAAAAACGCATTGATTAGCGAATCCAACCCTCGCCGTCGTTCCGTGAAATTTGAGTGGACGCTTCTTTTCGAAATGGAAGAGCATTATCAAATCCAGAATGGCAATTTTTGATGGGAACACTCTACTGGCCACAGCTTCGAAAGCATTCACTCAGATCTCACGGAGCGACTTCTAGAGTTGGATTCGCGAACCAATGCGTTTTGCGCCAAAAGCATTGCAACGGGAACATTTTAATTTTCAATTAATTTTATTTTTAAAAAAAATCGGCTTTTTTAATGAAATCCTCGACTTTTCTGGATGAAAAATGGTGTAATAGTTAATTTCTTTACCTATGAGCCATAAAATCAATCTGGCGATGCCTTAAAGAAATTATTTTAGGTTAAAAACCTTAGAAATATATACTTGGCATTTGAGAAGCAATTTTGACGCCATGATCGTTAAATGTTATAAAAATGAGATTCGTAAACGTTATATAGTCTTTAAAGTATAAAAGCTTAAAGGGGGAATTCTTCACTTAAAACCCTCAATTTTATTTTTTCAAAAAATTTTCGTGTACCAAATTGAATTGGACAAGAGTCAAACTGAACGGCATACACCAATTTGAACTAAAAATCCTGTAATATCATATTTTACACTCCCTTGGAAGCTAAATATTTACAATTTAAACAAAATTCATAAAATAAAATATTTTAGTATTCTTATATCTTCATTAACAGATTTATTTTCCAATAATTTCAACGTATTTTGTAGTTAAAAAAAATAAAATGCATTTTCCTCTTTAAAATTATGTATTGTTTCTAAATATTTAAATTTTATTTCTGTAGGACCCATCTACAAGCTGTGGCACGAGGGAATGGATAATACGAAATATGGCCAGTAATCTTTTTGTTTATATAATTTAGGGACCAATAGTTAAAAATCATACTTTTATTTGTGTAAAAATCAAAAATGGCAAAAAACATGCATAAAACGTACAGTCAATTGTTAATTGGTGAGTAGATGTGTGACACGTTCTGTTTTTAAATAGTTGTCATGACATTAATGTAATAGGATACATCATTATGAGGCAAACTATGTTTAAATCCAAATATGATGATATTAATTTTCTATATTAGTCTAATTATAACGTCATAAACAGTTGCTCGGTGTATGGGAGCAAAACTAAGGTTGTGTTTGTTTTGGCTTCTACAGTTAAGCCTTTGCAAGGGTGTGAATCGCTCCAAAATACCAATCCATCTGTTAATGAAAAACAATGTGACAAACAGAAAACTTCTGAAACATGATGATCTGATTAGTTAAATATGTTTTCAAATAGCATATTTTGAATCCGTTGCCACTTTCATGGTTGTTAGACCATAGCATACCGTAGCATGGGTTCCGGGTATCTGATCATGTAATCTGGTCCGATTCTTCTTTCCGATAACACCAATATCCAACTGTTTTAATTTTTGTCTATGACAAGAAACACCTATTGTATAAAAATGGACCCAATAGATGTCAAGGGCCCAAATAATACCAAACCACCCAAGAATTGAAGGCTATCTCTGAAACAGCTGATCATCATTATTGATGGGTAAGCATTAACATATTATATGAAATGTGGTACTAATTCGAGCATCTCAATGAGTCAAACTAAATGACGTAAACAATGGAAAAAATTATATATTGTAACCAGAATGGCAGGAAAATTCTTCAAGAATATTCAAAGTGAATAGATAACCACGAGCAAATGATATTTCACTAGAATATAAAATGTCCATCTCATTTTTCTGGAAGATAATTCTCACGATATGGCTGGATTATTTTTAATTTAGATTACAAAAAATGATCATCAAGCACTTGTGTTACAACCTTACAAGGGAGGTTTATTTATGCCGACCACAAATGAAATTCGCACTCAGAGGTTTTAGGAGAGATAATTGAAGGGATCCCATCTTGCGGTTCATATTATCATGAATAGTTTAGAAAGTGCGCCAATCCCACAATGGAACCCAGAACGTTAGGCGGTCTGAATCGAAGGCTTTCAATTTCGCTTCAAAATAAATAAAAGAAAATCATTGACAATTTGTTTCGTTCAATCTTGAATCATAAGAAAGTTGTCGAATTCGTATTACCGAGTTTTACATCAAAACTCGGACATTTTGAAGTTCAAACCAGAACAGATGAACATTCAGATACAACACCCACAGAGTTACGCTAACAAAATGGCCAGTGTTGCATATTTAGCATAAGGTTTTGACAATTATACCTGGTTTTTTGTTTAAAAATGGATATTTGAAAATATTCATGGTTATAATTAATGATATTTTGGCATATATTGACTGTATTTGTCACCGTTTTTTTGTAGAATAAAGTTTCGAAGTCAGGCTCAATTAACCAAACCAAATAAAGCAGGAATTAGCATTTAAAACTCCATAGAATCGCTAATAATAAGCATGAATATTTAATGTGCGCAATAAATACGTTGGGATATCCATTTTTGAATGCAGAACCCGGTTATATCGGGGTTTTCAATCAAAGCCGTGAAACGTAACAAGCGAATTGGTGATATTTTTAAAAGTATTATACAATATGAACCATTCTCGAGTATACAGAAATAATTTTAAATGCTTCGAGACATCATTTCTGACAAAATTCGACTGTTTTGACTAGGGTAGTAGTGGGTGGTGAGGAAGAAGTTTAATTTGATTCTTCAATTTTCGAATAAGATAGTGAAACAGATTTCGGAACAATTTACGTCAACTACGACAATCACACCAGGCATTTTTTCGAAAAATATAGTATGTTTTGAACAAAATATTCATAAATAAAATTATTTTTGTTACTCTCTCACACAACCTTCTAGCTTCAAACATTTCTGGGAAGAATTTCATTGAATGCGTCAAATAACGTTGGAGGTCGCCAGTAGTAATTTCAGAGGAGGATGAGACCATTCTTTGAGTAAGTTTATTTTTCCGGTTAATTAAACCCATCTCGTCTGGCTCAATTTTTCATCTAGGACAAGTCTTTCTCACCGATTATATAAGGGGTTTTCGACCTACTTAATAATTCTTGGACGCAATTTAATAAAAGTTGCCGCAAATCAAAAATTTCTTGCATAGATGGAATATGAAGGCTTTCAATAGTCATCTAGGGAATTTTTAGCTCATTTAAGTTTATTCAAAACTTTTCTCAAGTTCAGTCGTAACGCATAACGTTAGTTTTAATTTTTGTCAAGCACCAAATAATATTTGAGAAACCAATGGAAAAACCGATGGTCAAGAATGGAACTAGGACGCTGTTGTTCTTAATTTAGTTGTATTAGGCGATTACAAAATTCATTCATCTCCCTATTTTTGTAATAACCTATCTACAAAGGGATTCTCCGATGGCAATGTTCAAATCCTTCGCTATTCAACAAACAACATAATTAAGAACGACAGCGTCCTAGGGGTAGACTATAGTTTACGTGATTTTTATGCGCAAGCCCGGAAACTGCGTCGTCAAATTGATGGATTTCAAGACTTTTCAAAACATGGCTGCAAATATCGATCTTTCGATGGCATTTTTGAGGATTGTTGGAATTCTTCCAGGTTCTCTTGAATGTGAGGCGTGCTGTCTGCAAATGGCACAACACAAAAGAGCGGATATTTCTGATCAGGTATCAAGTTTGTTATTTTATTAAATAAAATACAGAATAATGTATTAGGTTAATTTCGTCTGTACAAATTGCAAGAAAAGAAAATCTATACCAACAGGTGCCTAGTAGGCGCTTATGATAGGGAACTATTTTTGAAAATCCAATATGCCCATGACTATATTTATGTGGGTCATCAGAATGTAGGCATATAACCAAATTGGAATAGGCATATTCTTGTCAATTTCCCCAAGCACCTCGGCAAAGTGGAAAAAATTTTGTAGAAAAGTTATTTATATCTAATGTTAGATTTGTTCTTGGAAAATATCAACGCTTGATTTGAAGTTGGGAGGGCCAGGAAGAATAGTCAGATTGATGAATCTGTAATATCAAGGGCCATGCATAACAGATGTGTTATAAATATTATTTTAGGCCACGATTTATTAAGACGTCCACGTTGGGTACTGGGAATGTACGATGCAACGTCAAAAGTAAATTTTTAACCCTAAATTTAGATTGGAATTGTTATCAGCATTCCCAATCGTAAAGCACAAACCATTACCGATTTGATAATGAGGTACTGCGTTTAATTTAAATTATAGACATGTTTCTGGTGGATCTATAATCCACACAGATGGATTTTCCTCCTACAAAGGTTAGGATTTATTTAACATCAGGTTTAGAAGAATTACAAATCGACCCCCCCATATGTTCACCAATCAGTAAATCATAAATTATTTTTCAAAGTAAGCATTTATTGTTCAATTAGGACCCATTGACGGGAGCCCATACCAACAACGTTGAGGCGTATTGGGCAG
>JWZT01000358.1:176315-199670 GCA_000827895.1 Thelohanellus kitauei
TTTTTTGTTACTATTTAGACTTGCGTGCTTAATAGTGGAATCGGTAAAAGTAAAAGAAGTCGGAATTGTTGGGACATGCGCAGTATAAAAATGGAAAGTAACGCTGGAAAATCTATTCGTGAACTGACAATTTCTCATTTGTCCAGCAAAGATGCCCGCATCCAGCTTTTTATAGAAGTCGGACTTCTAAAATCGGATGTGTTTGGTGTCTGTTCTAATAAAATGAATAAAATAAATGATCCTACATCTAAGACTAGTATTAATTATTAATGGTTGATTTATTAACTTTTGTCTCGCGTGTCGAAAGAAAGTTAACCCGTTTAGAATCACTTGGTTTGCGAAAAACTAGACTTCTGTTTCAGATATTTACTCTTGCTTTATTGTTGGGCCTACGATTTTTCAATACAATTAGCTATTAGGGAAACACAACTTTCGAGGCCCAATGTCATTGAATATTTTTATTTCATTCGGTAATAGCTGTTTTAATGGCAGGCAAGTATGCGCTGATTGCCTGAATGACAATAGAGAAGTTATCGGTGGACCAGGATTAGAGGTTGAGATAGACGAGTCGATATTTTACGAATGAAAATACAACCAAGGCAGGATTTTGGGAAGTGGATGGTTCTTCGGAGATGTGGAACGACATGAACATTCAAAGTCCTACTTAATGGTCGTCCCCAATCGAAAAAAAAGAAACCTTTGTCCCAATCATTTCAGAACGTATTGCGAGGGGATCGATTATAATTTCCGACTGCTGGAAGGCATACAATGAATTGAGTGAATGTAGATACATTCATTTGATGGTCGAACGTTCCCAAAAATTTGTAGATGGTCGCGATCGATTTATTCTCATACAAAATACCGAAAACATTTGGCGATAAGCTAAAAACGATTCTTACCAACCATTAAAAATATCAAAACAGATTCTCCAAACTAAGTGAATATCTCTTTCGAAAAAATTAAAATATAACGTTTTCGAACAAATTTGTGAAGAAATAACGCTGTCTTACCCAATAAATTCATAGTTATTACTACTTTATTAGTTTGAATTCGCCATTTTTTTACCGAAGATTAACGATTCCGACTTGTTTTACTTTTACCGAACGTACGATTCCAGATCTAGAAAAAACATATTAAAGATAATTGACGATTTCTTTCTTTTCTTTAATGCTTAGGCTAATTATTTGTTTGGTATTTCATTGTTTACTCTCCGCGTGGCAAATAACATGGAAATGAAAATTATGAAGTATTCAGAAATATCAGTACTGGTCATAATTCAAGGGAATTTGTTTTTTTTTTGGCTGAAGAATAGACAGGGTTTGCTGTAGTTGCTAATTTTTCGTCCCGTATAATAGTTCTTAAAATAATCACCAATTCGCTTGTTAGGCTTCACCATTTTGATTGTCATGTTTCACGGTTTAGATTCTCATGGTTCCATTTTCGATCCCCAACGTTTACGTTTCTCTATACAAACCCCGGCAATTAAAAAAAATGTATTTCACGTTGTTATCCTCAAAGTTGTTGGCCCCAAACAAAAATTACGACGGAATCAAATAATTTAAAAATTGTCTATTTTTTTAAATTTTGGTATCATTATAACGAAAAATCATGAAAATTTATTAAAAACTGGCTATTCTATTGGTGCAGTTCCTATAGGGTATCATATTTTGAACATCTACATGTCCATGTTTGGATGTAAAAACTGATACTACTTGACCAAATAGGCAATAAGTGTTAAACAGAAGAAACACATCTAATAAAAGGCCCTTGAAAAGAAGTGGCAATACAAAAACACCCAGTGTAATTCTTCGAACTAGACCTCGTATTTTGTTACTTAAAAGCTGGTTATTTCATACTCTGAACCTCAACATAATTTTTGCTTGGTTCAGTAACGGAATCCTTCATGATTGAATTGATCAACTTCGCCATTAGTGTATTTCACTGTAATCCTCAATATCAGTTTAGTTTTGATTCCATGACATCTCGACGGGCGATATTTCGCTAAAGAACAGAGAATAAACTGAAATAATGAACTTATTTATTTTACAGATGTAAGTTATGTTCAATGTCCAGTAGGAATTCCATGAATGTACTATTGCTGTATCGGCCACAGCGTTGCTAATTCTTTCATTTATAATTCGATAGACACGCTTCGGTTTGTAGGTTAGACCTGATAGCAGTTGAACAACTGTAAGCTTATACACGTCATTTTCTCGTTTGGCTTGTTAAAGTAACTTCTACAACGATGGGTGACTGCACAGCAAGGAGCTTTGGAAACCACGGTGCCAGCCTTCCACGCTGTTTTTTGTATGAGGCCAAGAATCGAGTACACTTTGATTTACATTCCACAGCGTTAAAGAAAATGGAGGACTTCGGCGATAACCTCGTTTGTCAGGTTGTCCAATAAAGTTATCCTCGAATTAATTAACAATGGGCTCAGCACGAACAGGATATCCAGCATCTATCAGGGTGCCAAACCCATCCACTATGTCATCTACAGGAGCGAAAGCAATAGCAGCCAATATGCGAACAAAAAACGAGAATTCATCCTCTTTGTAATCAGTTTGTAAACCAAGCACTTGAACGAGGCGGTATATGCACTGCGAGATGTGATAGAAACAGACAGATTGTAAAACGTTTGAGAATACGAATTATGGAGCGTTTATCATTGTACGTTCAAAATCAGTCAAAATTGATTCAGGGCTAAATTGGCGCAATTTACTAAATTCCAGTAGCATTCGTTGGTAAGTTTGCCGAGTTTTGTTTGGAAGTAATGCATATACAGCGGGAACAACTGAACCTTCTATGTAAACATGTAAAGTGAACAATTTATAGAAGACCGCTGGTAAACACTTGAAAGTGCCATCAGCTAGCCAGTGTCGATGTCTTAGTAGTAGATCAAGGTTATCCTCGAATCAAAATATAAGTATATGATCAGCATCATCTCGCCCACTGTCACACTGTAGAAAGAGAATACCTGATAATAGTTTGGAGTTTCCGTCGGGAATATTAAAACCTTGTAGTTGTACAGGTATTTGAGGCGTGTGGTTTTGTTTATGACGAGTGGGCTGTACACGATGTGACAATGATGGTCCGTTCGGAAAAGATGCATGCGTGTTTTCGCTGCAGCCCTGTATTTCATCGTGAATAACGTTTTTTGTACTTTCATGTCTACTTCTAACACATGACACCGTGTATTAATAACCAATCTTGAGGAGACCTCTGCCGTATCAGCAGCGTTCGTGTGTTTCATATCTAAAGACAATCTGACCTTTAATAATGTGAACACGCGATTTGCAGGTTATTTTGCGAGCTCATGTCCAGTACAGCTTCGTACTGTATTTTTCCCATTTAATGTATATATAAAATCGTATTAGTCACGAAATATTTCTTTTCCTTGTTGACTGCGTATCATTTTTAAAATTATGTCCATCCAAAGCGATGAAAAACCTTGTCGGGCAACCAATAATTAGCCCGAAAAAATTTATATAATCAACGCTTACTACTATTAAACTGAGAAAATAATCAATTCAGCTAATGTGGCCACTCCCTTACGGCTTTGGCAGTTATCAATAAACTTTCGAAAGCCAGTTAACGTTAGCCATATGGCGATAGCCAGTCACATCTTCACCAGTTGTCTCTAGCTAACTGACGTTAGCCAATTTTCGAAAACCAATTGTCGCCAGGCCATTTGTCGGTACACAGTAGTTTTGATAGTTTCCATTAGACGCACAGGGTATCCGCAACACCCCCAATCCAAGAAAAAAAAAACAATGAGAATATGTAGTAGATGAGAGTGGGATAAGAAGAAGTGCTTCAATGAAGCATGTCAGATGGACCCTTGGTGATAAGACAAATTCAGGACTACAATAGGTGGCCTTTTATAGATAGTCGAAATACAATAAATAATATTTCACGTTTTTAGAATCACACTTTCTCCATTATTAAACTTAAGAAGTCAACAAACCGAAGTCGTTCAGTGGCTTTGTTAATTGCTGCAGAGTTACGAATTATGGCGGCTGCGTAGATATGTACCGTGAATGAAGGTGGCATGCTATGCAGTGTTGGATATATAGATATATTCATTGTGGTGGTCATTGTTATATGGTTTATCGCTTGATGACTGGATGGGCATCGAATGGTCGGTCGTCGGTTCGTTTTTAACTACAGCCAAACTCACTTATTTTCCACCACCAGAATGATCGAAGATGATGAAAATCCATGTTCTTGCATAGATGCAAGTTTCTACACTTGAACTGATTCGATCTCACTGTTGGCGGATCACGAGTGAATTGAATTTTCTCGGCAAGTTCACTTTATAAATATTTTAAGCTTTCCCGTCAAAATTCATATGCATTTCGGGCCATGCTGAGGTATTCACAGTTCTATCCCACAAAGATCGGATGTGGGAAGAGTTTTCAAATAGTACACTGATACTGCTCATTTGATTATTGAACAGCCGACAAGAGATGTGTTTTATTTTCCCTTTTTTAGAGGTTCACTGTATGATATTTTTTGATAATTCATTGTCCATAGACTCCAAGTGGATCAGAAAAACAGAGGATTATTAGCGTTTATATTAAAAAGAACAGACTATATATTTCGATTTCATCAATGAGATCTGTGGAACAGAATGATACGTTTGTCAGATCCATGATTGTATGAAGAGAACAACAAGGGCCAAAAATATCAAGGGGACATATAACTTAAATTGACTTGATAGTTAAAAATGGAACAACAAACCTCATCAAAAAGTTGATAACGTTGATCCAATGCTGAGGATCCGAACATGCTGAAGGCCCTTAATTTATCACTACTACGTTTAAAGCTATATTCAGGACACATAAAATGCGACTGAAACGGGTTCATATATATATTTCTCAGAGTGTACATATAATATTTTAGGATTCACTGTCAACTCAAAATTCAATAAACTCGGTCATTTAGGAACAATATTTTATTATCCGACTCAAACTACAATTCAAAGTTCGAACATAGGAATCCGATAGAACCATTATTTGAAGGAAAATAATATCGATTCGATATACTCCATGTTTGAACATATATTCCAAAAAATCGAGAGCTTTGAAGCTGTTCTGGTTTCTAAAATTCTAATTGAAGGAGATCGACCAAAGGATGCTTAAAACAAAGTAAACGGGGATCTGCCTTTGCTATGACTTTAAGAACCACCATTTAGGTGAATTTTGTTGATAAGTGACATTTCCATTAAAAACTAGAATATAGAACCGTTATTGGTTACCAGTAACTCATATCTCTGTTTCATCAAGCTAAGATTTTGAAGATTATAACGGTTTGGGCTGCATCTTCTCACGTTGAAACGTTCAAAGTATATAACTCCATGAACCAACGACCAATTACACATTATTTTCCACGGTTCTATTTCAATAACTCATTAAAATTTTCTTGATTTGTTCTTAAATCATTGTGCTTGGGGTTTATTATTATTCTTTAAATGAACAAAATTATTTGATAGGCTTCGACAGTTTAAAACCAACAGCTGATTGTAGAATACTAACCATTCCTATCACAACTCTACCAGAATCGGGGTCTTTATGATAGGACGATGATTAATCAAGTGGGTTTACGCACAACATCGTTGCCGAGCGCTCCATGCACTGTATCACCTTCCTTGTATTAGACTATAAAATCTCTCAAAATAAAGAAACATGCTCTGAAGTAGCATTGGTTCGATGAATTACCTTGTGAATAGCTCAAATACTTCTCGGTTCCATCGCAATTTTTGTTATCGGATAAAATTCCTGAAATTAATCTTTGTGTAACTCATATATCGTAACCGAAATGTGCCATATTTTGCTAGGACAGGTTATGAGATATGACCAAAAAACAATCCAAAGTTAAAAAAAAATCCTCAGGGGAACGGCAAGGTCATGCTAATAAGGCAGTTGGAAGTTTTTCTTACTCTGGTCGTGATGCTTAATTATTTCAGGAATGTACCCTCCATTCAGAAAGTGGCTGAAACAAATGATGAATAGCTTCTATAAAAAGGATTAAATAGCTTTTTATTAGCTACAATGCCAAAAAGGGTTATTTTGGAAGACGAAGAAAATAATGACACGATCCGTCCAAGCATTCGAACCCACTTGCCGATATTCACTTCCAATTAATCTGTCATCCAAAGCCATCCGGTACAATGTGATTCAATATCTTAAATTTGACTCAAAGAACCATCAATTAATTTAAGCGGATTGCTTAAGCTAGTTTACAGTATAAAGGACGCTTTGAATCGTTAATTCCAATATTTGCCCGCCTGGTGCATGGATATTGACTTGGGCAATGGTGGAAAAGCATATGGATATTCTTGAAATTGGAGAAGGTCGTCAGTATTACAGACAGTTGGAGGAGCAGGAAGGGGATTCCATAATCTCTGTAGATAGAACTATCAGCTTCAGGCTCTCTGATGTATGCGTATAAATAATTTTAGGAAACATTTAAATTTAATTCAATTGATAGTCCGACGAATTGTTCCAGGTATTCAATCATTTTTCTTTAACAGCAATTGTAGTTTTTATGAATTATTGATTTCGAGATAATCGAATGATAAAACCGATTAAATCTGGATTTGTCTTTTTGATCATACGATTCTGAACTTGTTACGGCCAGCTAAATTATTCAAAAACTGCTTTTGACAGGCTTAATTTTTTTTATTGCCGTCCAAATTACCATTTTTTAAACCTTTTCACAAGTAGGTTAGTTTCTCGTTTAGAAACCGATATATTAATTGTTTTCGAGGTGAAATAAGCATCTATGTTGTTTGTTTTGAATTTTTACTGCATCTACGTTGTTTGTTTTGAATTTTAACTGCATCTAACTCTCATAGTAACCTTTCTTTTTAGAACCGGAATGATTTGATAAATTCAAACATTTGTCTTTAAAAAAAGGACTGTAAAATTCTCAATAAATTCAATTATCTCAATAAAACTCGCCTTCTGAGCTTAAATCAAACTATTAGGCTCAGTGAAAATGGAAAGGTTGTGTATTTACCTGAAAATCTTATTAACTTAATATTCGTTAAAAATCACTTTCATTGTTATTTTCAAATTTGTTACTAAACATATTTCATCCAGTTTTAACATCTCAATCTCAAGAAGCATTACCATTCATCTTAATATTGTCAAACACCTATCCAATTCTAATAATTTTGGGTCTGTTTGAGGCTGAGAAGTCTAATCTTTATCGTTTTGATGGGCATTCCTTTATTGCTGAATAATATATATATGTTGGTATTGAGGCATCTCAACTATCTGTAAAGGTTAATTTAATTAATAATTGTTTTTCTTCTCACGTAAATTTTAAATCTATATAAACCTAATTTTTTGCGGTGGTTTATCAGTTAAATCTTCAATATTTTTCAAGCCAAAGTATTTATTGGAAAATATTTAAAAGATTTTCTATTTTGTTGTTGTTGATTTTTTGTTATACCACTGCTTAGTAGACAATTTTCCACAACAAATTTAAAATTAATATTATCAATCGATTTTCTACGGGAGACAGTTTTAATGCAACTTAACAAACAGCTTTGTTTTATTTCAATAGAATTCAAAGCAGTCGTTTTTCGCAATGTTGGAACTACCAGTTTCATTTTTCGAAAAAGTTCGACGATAGTTCTTGAATTGGCCTGACGTACTAACCCCTTTCATTTAGAAAATAAGTTTTCGATGATGTTTAAAAATTTACCATATAGCTGCGAAAAAACTGGAACACGATTGAAAATTAATCGTATTGCATATATTATTTCCGTTTTGTGAATCATGAAAGTTATCTAGGACAAGATAGCCCTCAGAAATCTCTTGCGTTCCGGAGATGTCAAATATCTCTAAAAGATATCCCTGGAAACTCTCAATATTGTATGTTTTTTCCTGTATTTTAAGATTTATCAGACCCTCACAATACAAGACATCGAATGAACAACTGAACAGTCTCTATTCTTAGATTCGGAACTACTCTTTGGCTTGCACTACTATTAATTTTCGGCTGTATTGACAGATTATGTTCACTTAAAAGCCCGTTTCATCAATAAAAATAATCTTTTGTCCTTCTGAAGAAACGTAAACATTTCATGATGTATACTTCCCTGGTCTCTATACTTTTAAGAACGTTACGTCTTACTGGAATTGGTCTCAGGATTTTTAACGAGAAATTGAATTCTTTAATGTAACGATTTTTGATGGACCGACAAATGCTTATACTGTACCTCTCCAAGAGCAGTTAGCGTATCCTCTTACTCGGGCTCTAAAATCCCTGTCTAGGATATCACAAAATAGCCCCTTATATTCATCTGTTAATTTCGCACTATGGTTACTTCCCTTCTTAAGTTTCTCCTGCATCCCCTTTCTTTAATAATTTTTATTTATTTTTCTAGCTGTTAGGATACTTATATTGTATAAGGTAAAAACTTGAGAAATGTATTTCCATGATTAAGGAAGGAAATAACTTTTGACCTAATTTCACTGAATATTGTTCGGTTAACTAGCCTTGCTCTTGTAAAACAGGAAAATTTACCTCTCTGTTCCATTTTTTACACTACTATTAATTTAAATATAGAAAATTGGCTGGTCAGTAATGTAATTTGATGAGTACAAGATCCAAAAAATAAAATGTGCAGTATTAAATAAAGAAGCTGTCTTTAAAGTATGCAATTGTACGTCAGCTTCAAATAAATAAGTATAAATTTTTAGATGTACTTCTAAATATAAACAGTTCAAAAATGATGCCGTAATATAGAATTTAAAAAATTCAACATTGACCATGAACCACCATCGACGCATATTTTGGTTTCATGGAGCTTAAATAACCCATTTATTTCTATCAAATAGCAAAATTCCGAAAACTCAAGCAAATGTTTATATATTGGGGAGTTATGCTAATATCAAAAATAAATCATCCGAATAGTATTATAAATTATTGCTTTTATAAGTAATCTTATTGAGCTTGGGAAGTTTTTTCTATACATTTAGTAATTCTTATCGTTATTTTGAAATGGGATCTACTAAGTTGTTTTATTTTTCCTGATTAATGAATCAAATCAAATACATAACTAGGAATCTAACTCAACACATTTTTTCTATCAAATAGGTAAAGATAGTGTTTTAGTTTTATTTATGTTATTAGACTTTTAGGCTCAAAGTTGTATTTTGTTTATAAATAACAAAAAAAATTTAAGGACGGAATATTATTCCATTTTTCTGGCTCAACAACCAAAATTATAATTTAGTAATTGAAGTTTTGTCTAATTAATCATCATAAATTCAAATAGTAAAAACATCAGATTACTTCAATTAAGTGACTATGGCATGTAAGCTTGAAGATTTTCGGTTGTTGTTATGTTTTATATTTTTTGAAGTTTGATTAATCCTAAACACGTGTATGATCTCGAAATCTTGTTGATAAGAAAAGAATGAAATCCACACAACTAAAAACAATTTCTCACAAAATTTAAATTAGCAGAACTTTCACTAAAAATTAGAGCATTAATCCTGATTTATCAAATATCTTTAAAATATGTTTGTTATAGATGTCAAATTGAAGGTTTATCTACAGTATTTTACGTGAAGTTGTGATACTTAAAAACAAATCTTATATATTATATATTTAATTTCTGAACCTTGTTTTGCGTTCACACCCTCTAACAGACCAAATTAAAAAAGTAACTTTAAGAGTTATTAGAACTTTTTCAAACTGGAACCCAGTCGTTTTGGCTGATTGATGACAGTGCGTGATTAATAGTCACATCCTGGATTTTTTTCTAATTTAAATGGAAAGAAATATCAACCACCTGACATCTTGGTGCTTCCAATATATGAGATTCCTTCTGTTAGTGTTAAAATTGACATTAAAATAAAATTAATCATACAACAACTGATATACGGCTCAGATTAACAACATCTTACGATACATAAGGGCTTATGTTTAATAAACCATTAAAGCTTGAATCATCTCGATATATCCTTTTTTAAACAAACATGGGAAATTTACAATAAAAATGACAATTGATTCTTAAACTAATTTTCAAATTACTGGCCTGATATCTTTTAAACCAATTCAAATGCGTTTTCAACGTTAATTAATCCATCTGAGAATGAATTAAATGTTCTAAAAATATTTAGCGAGCAATAAGGACTTCGAATGAGCTTTAATCAACAAAAAGAGAAATGCTTTTCATCAAAATCTAACTTAAGCGCTCTTAAGATTTCATGATCATTATCAGACACCCTTTGCATTTCCCCCGTAATCATCTTATATGTGTTTTAAGGATTATATATTTCAAGTTTAAACTAGACATTAGTCATTTAAAAAGTGGCTTGCCGACCACACATAGAGAATTATTACCTTTTTGTACCTATTATTCTAGATTCTTAATCTATTTTAGACATGTTCAATGGTTGAATTTTGGATCGTATGTAGCCATGTGTCATATCTATGAGCCTCCACCAAAAAGCTCAGTTTTTTTTTGAAATATGCAACACCAGTACCTTTCCTAGACACACTCAAACTTAGAACTCTCTATGTTTTGAAAATTTGCTGTATATGGTAATAAACATAAATCTTCGTAGTTCCCTCTCCAAGTTCGTAATTGATGAAGGAATTAAAATTAGGCTCAGAAATAGAAGCTTGTCGTATGATAAATCAGACTTATTTCAAAATTTAAATGAATAAATTTATGTTTTATATTTACACATGTTTTGTTTGTTGATTGTGTTTAGACTAACAGCCAAAATATAAAAATATGCATTAAATTGAATTCGCTGCTCACAGATCACATTAAAAAGTGATTTCATCATAGCATTAATTAAATTGATTGTTATCTTCAATATTGCACGAAATAGTGTAAATGGTGTGTCAAAAAAGCTGATCAAATGTGTGTGTCGAGAAAAATCGATCTATCAATATATTACACCTGTTGATTCACGAAAAACTTCATGATAAACAAAAAAAATAATTGCACCTAATACTTATAAGTTATCAGATTGGCTAATTGTTTACCTTTATCATCATGAGATTTGACGTAGTTGGCAAGATAGAACTATATCCGTTTCATGTTGAAATATAAACGCTTTTTATTTGTTTCACTTAATACGTTTACCTCTATAATTTAAATCAACCATATTTAATCATCTCTTTTTCTGTTTATTCGTAAATTAGTTTTGAGTCGATTTTTTATTAATTTATCTTTATAGGTCAAAAAGTCAAAAATACGGAAAAAATAACTCACGAATAACGTTCGAAAACTCCGGTTCGGTAAGTAATCACGTAACAAGATATTTCGATCTGAGTTAATCGGCAAAAATTTAGAAATTCAAAATCTAAAAGAAAAAGTTAAAACGTAAAATTCTATTTGATTCGAGGTTGAATGCTGAAAATGAGGAACTTAAACTGATAGCTTCTGAGTATCAAAGTTTACGGGAAAAAAGTAATTTCGTTTTTGTTTATGTCATTTCAAAAGAACGTGAATTGGAATTCACAAAAAACCAATTAATTGCCTCGGTAAGCCTCATGGGAATATAGGAAAACAATTTGCGTCGTCTCGAAAAAAACATAAAAGATACAAAATCAAACGTATAAGATTCAACTTAAAAAGAACTGCAATTCAAAACTCTTTCGTAGCGGTTTTCCTTCGGTAAAACACCTATTTGAAAAGCCATTAAACGCTTTCGGAACGAATGGGACTAAACTTTTTCAAACAAATTACAAATCGAACATTAAAGAAGATGCGCAGAACGATGTTAGAAGCAAGAAAAATTTCACGTATTAATTTTGATGAATGTAGTATAACGATAGTTTCGAGCTCGATCCTAGTATTCGTGATTTCATTGATTTTCATCCAAGTTTACACGATGATGAAATCAATCAGAGAGCCCATTCATCGATTTTTAGAGTAATTTAACGAATATTTTGGTGAAATATTTGATTTCTGCGTTTTTTGCAATTATTTAAATTGGGAGAAGTAATTAGAAACAGGTATGATTTTAGAGACTTGAATTTTGTCTAGTCATGATAGTTTATTTGAAAAAAGAAGGCGTATTCTTGTCTATTGATAATACGCTATCGGTCTAAATTGCGATTCTTTATTATATTGATTCAATCCGTGATGACGTTTTACCATTTATATCACTCTTTTTTTCGCAGCATATAAATTTACACATTGAATATTTTGTGATCAAAGATGTCGTCTGAATGTGCATTGAAATGTGACTCAAGCTCAAGCAGCACAGAGGACTTTGGTCAGGTAAAGCTAGAGCCGATTTGCCCTACGACTACTTACAAAGACCACGAACAGGTATGATTTAGTCTATTTCATTCATTAAAAATGCGACAATAAGTTATCTCAAACGATCGTTTTACGGGTGGGAGGAAACCTATCGTGAGTCGTCATTTTATCATGATTTCTTCTCAGACGATGGTGAGATATCTTTAACTAATATTTTCTTATTTCTAAATCCTTAGGTTGAAAACCAAATCATAAGATGTACAGAAATCACGTGTATGTATACTTCAAATGAAGAAGTATCCAAAGTTAGCACAAGTGATGATCATAAAGTTCAAGTCTAACCCTTATTAATTCATAGATGAAAACATCAAAGAATAAGGACTTGAAGAAGCTTGTCGACGCCACCTTGGATATAGACAAAGACATTCTCTTGGAAGTTGACGCAAATGATCCTCAGTGCTGTGGCCTCAAAGACGTGCAGGCCGTCGAGCTGGTTATTGCTGTTCAATCAGCAATTAAACAACGGCAAGACCTCATCCAGGAATGGAAAAATAGAACCACCTGCTTGACCGAGCAGATTGAAAAGCTTCAAAATGACAAAATCACTCTTGAAAAGTCAAATCTTTCAAAGGAATCCGAACTTGAATTGCTTACTAGGAAATTACATGAGTTACACAAACAATACAAAATTCTACTCGATGATTCTGGCCAACTCAAACACGAACTTGAGTGTTTAAAGGCAGAATACAACAAACTGTCGGAAACGTACAAAATCACTGTATGTGAACTGAAAGATACCAAGAGGAAACTTTCAGATGCAGTTTCGATAGAGAAGTCTCTCGAGTCCCGCCTGAAACTCCAAATCAACAGGAATGAAAACGTTGACCAGAACTCGCAGCGTCTTGAAAGCGAACTCGAAGGATCGAGAAGAAACATAAAAAAACTGACTGTTTCACTTGAAGAAACAGCCAAAGAACTACTTTGCGCCAAACAAACGATTGCTGAATATAAGCAAATTGAAGATAAACTCGAAAAATTAAAAATAAAATACCAGACACTTAAGGTAAAATACAGCAACATCAACTCATGTCTCGGTCAAGCCCAAGAAGATAATTCCTCATTCAAAGAGATTGTTTCGAACCTCAATTTGACGATCCAGAACCTTACAGCAGATAAAAATGAGTTAACTATCGCTGTTCAGTGCCTGAATCGCGAAAAAAACTGTCTTTTTGAGACCAATAACAAACTGTCAAGAGAACTGACATCTGTAAAGCAGAACTTTGCCAAAGTTCAGATTCAGCTTAAATCCTTCCAAATGGAAGTCGACAGTCTCAAAATGAAAATAGAGGAGCTGGACAATTGCAACCAAAATCTTCACAAGGAACTGAAATCTGTGCGTCAAGAAAATAAACATCTCAACGACAACTTAATGCAAACTGTGTCAGAGTGTACAACATTGAGCAGAGCCTTATCGGAAGCCCAATCTCAGTTGGATATTCAACAAAATTCCCTGGCTAAGGTTGAATCAAAGGTGCGCTCTCTTATGCAAGAAAAGCAGACACTCGAGAATCTTATTTGTTGCATGAAACAGGAAAAAAAGGCTGCTTCTGATGAACTTTGCAAACTAGGTCATGAAAACAGCCTGATCAGAAATCAAAACAATGAACTAGTTACTAAACTTGAAAGAGTGTCCGTTGAATTAAACGAAAATCTCACAGAAATCAAGCATTTGGAAACTGAAATAGAGCAGCTTCGGCACACCATTCAGACTGAACGGACCAAGCATGAAGGCAAGATCAATCGTCTTCAGGATAAAATGAGGCAAAAGAGCCAGGAATGGAAAGAGTATGTTACGAAAGAGGTGCAAAGACTCAGGTTCAAGCGCCGAACAGATATTAAAAAATATTTAGAAATGAACAAAGATCTTGAAACTCGCCTACAAGGATGCCAAGAAAGTGCAAAAACTACTGAGGAAGAGCTCACCGAAAATATTATGAGTCTAACAACGCAGCTTGAGTGCTGTCGAAGAAAGTTAGAGGAAACGATAGATCAAGCTCAGTGTGAAAAGAACGAAATTATCGAAAAAGCAGCAGCAGAGCAATCGAAACTCAAAGAAATGCTCTCTCAGCAAAAAGTTGAATCACAGTGGCTCACTACGGAGCTTGAATCCAAAATCCAAAATCTTATTCAAAAATCTTTTGACGACGAGACCACGATTAACACACTTTTAAAGGAAAACGCCTGTATCAAAGAGAAGATAGATGTATTGAAGCAAGAAATTTGCAAATTCAAAGGCATTCAAACCGAGTTAGCAAATCTGAAGAACACAAAACACGTGTTGGAGTGTGAACTCTCAAACTGCAAAGGATTGCTCAAACTTAGTGAAGAGACAGTTGTTGGTCTCAAAGCTGATAATTGCGAATTGAAAGATCATTTGAAGAACGAGGAGAAAAGTGCCAAAATTTTACAAACAAAGATCATCAAATTGAAAAAGATAATTGGGAAAAAAGATGCACAGATCGATATGTTAAACAATACCATTTCCCAGCTTAAGGAAAGACTCGGAAAGGCTGACGAAGAAAATCTTTTTTTGAAGTCTACATTCACAGATCTTGAATGTCAAAACCAGTCTCTAACAGAAAAAATCCAGGCTTTGAATCAAGAATTATGTGACGCAAAACGGGCACTCGTGGAAACTGGGGACGATCGAAAGCAAATGCTTCAAACTATTTCAGATATCGAAAGGGCAATCAAGAAACTTGAGTACGAAAACAGTTGTCTTCAGAGTGAACTCCAAAGTGCTAAAGAAAGTCAATATATGTCAGAAAAAGCACTCCAGAATAGTCATCAAGTTCAAGTTGAACTCAAAGAAAAACTTCTAAAGGCAGAATCTATAGCATCAAAATCTGCAAACGAAGCTAAACACCTGGAGTGCAAACTGCAAAAAATGAACGAAAACGTGAAGAAATTGGAGTCGGATTTGAGTGCTTTGGCAGAAGCATACCAATACAACGAAATCCAGAGTAAGAAGAAAATTGAGACTTTGGAGTCGCAGTTATCTTGCGCCAACGAAGAAATTTGTACGCTTCGGAAAAAGTTGGAGAAATCGGAAAAGAGAATCCACAAATTTAAGGAGGCATTAAAACAGAGTCACAAGGCGTTCTGCTCGTTGGTGGCTGTTTTTGACTCACTCAGAGAAACGCTTTGTAAAGTTCTGTGTGTGGAATACGTTTCTATCTCACCAGAACAAACCTGTAACGATACACAAAATACTGATTGTTCTGTGACACGAGATTATACTGAGTTTATTAGCGCCTACAGTGTAGAGGTTGATAAATATTCGAAACACCTAATCGATCTCAATCGAAGTGAAAACGAGTTGGGATGCAAACTAGCCAATACCAAGAAAGACTTTGAAAAATTATCAAGAATCATGAAGGAACTTCAGTGTGAATACACGCAAAAAGTTGAAAAGCTTCACAAGATTATCAAAGAGAAAGATGATATAATTAAGGCTCAAGAAAAACAACTGGTGAAACTTCAACTGGACTCAGCTGATGCTGATGAAGTTCTTGTTCAATCGCTGAAATGCAAGATCGAAGAGCAACAGAATTTAATTAAAAAACTTCAAGACGAAAAATCGGTGCTCCAATCCGAAATTCTAAGTCTAGCGAAGAAAGTTAACCATTTAGAAAGTCAAATATTCGAGCTCGTCGAAAAGTTGAAATCAATTGAAAATAAAAACTCAAAACTTCACGTCAAAAATATGTCTTTGGAAGGTGATTTGGAAAAAATGACGCTCGTTCTTAAAGAAGCCAGGGATGTGGAACAGGACCAAATCTGCCAATACAAGGAAATGATGTTGGCAAATCGAGAACTGATGGAAAAAATTCGATCACTAAAATGTGAGATTGAGCGCCAAACCCAAGAAATTGATGAACTCAAATCAAAAAAAACTCACCAATCTTTCGAGGCCAAATGCTGCATTCCTTCTCGATCACATTCTTGTCAAAAAGAGTTGGAAGCCGAAATCAAAGTATTGACAGAAAAATTATCGCAATCACAATGCGCAGAAAAAGAAGCACGGTCTGCGGTGCTTATACTCGAGAAAAACCTCTCGAAAATCAAGAAAGACTTAGCTGCATCGCAAGCTGAAAAAGCAAGTCTGGAAGGCTGGGTATCGCACTTGCAACAACTAATATCTGGAGGATATGTTGTGGACAGCAACTTACCCCAACAGCTGTCAAAAATAGAGAAGGAAAAACATGATTTACAAAAGACCATTGAGACGTTGAAGCACAACATTTCATGTCTCACGGATGAAAAAACTCACCTGAGAAACACTGTGAATAATCTGACAAAATGCAACTCAAATTTACAAGCAACAATTTCGATGATCTCTAAAAATAAAGACTTATTAGAGAAAGAGCTGTGTGTTATCCAGAAGAAGGTGGATGGTCTTTCCCAAGGTGTCAAGTCTACGGATAGCGAATTGAGCATTTGCACTAAGGACTTGGGGTCGTTGATCGAAAACGCTTGCTCTTTGACCAAATCCCTGAAATGTTCCGAGTATTGTTTCAATAACACAAGTTCCCATTGCCAAATCGACCTTCGTGAAAGGCATACAGGGGAGGAAATAAAATCATTCACCACTCCCAACAAGGTTTGTAATTTTCTGATTTAGTTCACGTCTGATGAGTCGCTCGATACCATATCAGTGACTGTTGGATGTCATACAGTTTCAAGTCAAAAGGAAAAGTGGTCTGAATGCGTTATGAAACAAATACCAACAACAGATTTTTCAACATCTCTAGGTTCCAATGTTTGCCAAGATTGCCACTATATGGAATCCAAGCACTCTGAAATCACTCATATCAAAGGAAGCCAACAGGGCGAAATTAAGATCAAGCCCTCAATCAAAATCCGCAAGCCAATCCAAAGATTCGTTATATTCTGGGAAAAGTGATAAGACATTCGTCTGAATACAGATAGCTGATTTTAGACTCGACACGTTTTATTTTATGATTTTTGTTTTATCTCAGTAACTTCCGGGTTTTTTCATTGTTTTAAACTCCGAACACTTATCATACTTGTCAATCTACGTTCAGTGTTCCCATTCTGGTGCCAGTAAATTTTCGACGAAATTTCGTGCAGCGTTTTCTTACTACTCGGTTAGTTTTGAAAATTTTCAAAATCATCTAAAATCATTTCGACGTAGATATATTACGTTCCACGTGGACTTAAATGACTCTCATTCTCAACCTTGTGTCTTCAAATCGAGCAATTAGTCCATGTAACTTTCATAAAACCAATCAGCGTCGTAACATATTCTTTGTATAACACGATGGTTTACATAACACTTGATTGATCAGTAAACAGATTTGAAGGCAGAGCTACACGTTCACAGTGTACGCATTTAGCTCAAAATATACTATCAATATTTTGGTTCTGCTTCATCCTTGTCTACATGTGTCAAGTTATACTGGGATCATTTCGTAGAAGCTACTAACATATAGAATTCCAATTCATGAAAGTTACCTGGTTTTATAACAAATAGTTTTTTTTTAATATATTCGAGGACCATTTCTCAAGGATAAAGTGGTCATTTAAATGGGTTCAAACATTCCGTTTCTAAAAAACTATGCCACTTATAATGAGGGTTTCAGTCCACGGTCGAACACAGTTTAGTAAGAAAATTCAATTTGATGAGTAAATTGTCTGGTGATGTTGGTAACAACATTCGGAATACTAGGGGAAAGGCCAAATCAAGCAAACGCACGAAATATCTTCTTTGATGGTTGAAACGATGAACGATAGCGTGACCTAATCATTAATCGACTTCAAGAAACGTCTAAACGCCAATGTAAAAGCCATAACAGTAATTAGATTTGTTTAAAATGCGATTTTGCAAGAATAGTTACACCTCTTAAAATGTTCTTCTTGCCAATAATTCTCAGTAAAATTTACAATGTGCTGAGGATAATGACAATACTATTTCCATGGATCAAGGGTTGGTAACCCTTGTCTCTTTCACAAATGTTCATATGTGGGTGCTAATGGTGGTTAATATAGCGCGTTGCTTCTTTCAATAATACACGATCTTTAATGACGAATGGGATAGGCACTCGCTGTCGACAATATTTTGTCAGACTGTAGCCTAACCTAACTAACGGTCGCCATGGTTGGGCGCGTTTATGTCAATAGACATGTTGCATGGAAAATAACTTTAAGCCACAACTGTTCAATTAAATCAGCATAGTTCACACAGCGATTTAATGGGTTGAGTACAATCTTCATTATTCGTTAAATACTCTGAACTTAAAGTGACCTATATGTATTTTATCGGCTTCAAGCCATTGTGATAGTTTTTCCAATAATTCTATCATTCTGGTTAGTATGATTAATTTTTCTGAAAATAATTTATTTTAGTAGTAATCAGTATGATATGGGTACAAAAAAGAAAATGGATGAAGAGGCATGAAATTCATGTTAAATGGAACAAGATTTATGGTTTTATTCAAAACTCCAAATGCCCTAAAAGTATGCTTTATTTGTCAATAAAAATTAACGTATCCCAAAAAGTCAAATTTGAAGGTACACTTAAACTAACAACAAGTCATTTATCACCAGATAATCTGAAAATGATGCAAAGAATAAAGCAATTGATGAGAATCAAAAGAATCATGAGATTATTAAATGAAGAAAAACTATACACAGAAGGCGTATGCATAAATAGTTGTTTTAAAAATTCCTCTAAAGAAATATTTAGATATTTTTAAGAATAAAGTAGATAAAAAATATAAAAGGGTTTCTATTGGCCACTATAACAATACAAGCTAGAATGGTGTTAATATTCCAGGATATAATCAACAAGCATGAAGACCATAAATCGGTTTCAGAGTTATAAATACCAGTGATGAGTCTTGTTACATTAATTATACAGTGCAAAGTTAATTTTTTGTACTGTTTCTCTAAAGTCCCTAAACAAAAAAATATTATGATTTTTTACCACTCAAATGTGAAACTTGTGTAGAGAATATTACGAATCCTGTGGGTGAACTCATGGTAAAACATCATATTAAACTAGAAAAAATTGTGTCCATTTAAAAAGAATGCGCTAAAATTATAACCAGATATGAAAATTTTATCAGATGTGTGCTTACCATTACATCATTCAACAGAAAGATGTTTGTGCTCATTGTTTCAATAATAAATGTGTGAAGTTTTGAGCTGATGACTAAGATCCTTGAGTCTATAATATCAAAGCTCTTTACCATCGCCAATTAAATAATGTTTAGTTGAAAGAAAGAACGAGCACACCGATCTTCTTTTTCTTGGCAAAGGGCCGTTGTTTTTAAAAGGAAAATTCTTCAAACATTTAGATCATAATTGAGGGAAACTAGAGCCTTTTTCTGAGAATTTTATTCAATGTCCAGAACTATCAAACGATCAGTGGCTTACAATTTTTTGTGGAGGACATTAGGATTCATTTAAATATCCTTACACCATTTTCCATGCAAAAGGCCGACTTTCCAAAGATGACATTCAAAGGTTCCGATCAGCTTTTTATTTTAACAAGTAAATTAAAATTTATAAACATTCTATCTTTTACGGTCGTGAGCTATGTTCCCTCTAAGATGAGCCCGTGCACGAAAAAATACCCACGCGCACTAAATTTTTTACCTTGATGCAGATGTGTAGCCTGTGGTGAAATCGAAATAAGCTTGACCGTTTACTGTCGTGGCTCAAACAGAGGCTCTTGAATCAAATCGTCACATACAAGCAACCGATTGAAGCTATTTTTAGTATATTTTCTGTAAACCCTAACATGCAGAAACAAAACTCTTTAAATTTTTCAGTTTGAGCTCGATTAATTTGTCAAAAATTCAAAAAAATGACATTGTTAAATTAGTGATTACTGATAAAAATATTTGTTTGTTTCTATAAATATTTTGATAATTAGAAGTTGTAATATAACTTCTTAAAATTATTGACATACGCCTGTTGCTCTTAGATTAGCCTTGAAAATAGTTTTAATAAACTAAAAATTGAATCATTAAATATTTAAAAAATATTACAACGTTCCCAAAAAATTTGCTGAGCGATATGAGTACCATATATATAACTTTAGAAAGAAGTTAATTCTGCGGATGGTTTTTCGTTCAGTTATGTTATCGCAATGAATATTTTGTGTCATGATTTTTTAACCAATCTAGTTAAGAATTCCTACTTATCTTCTTCATAATTTCTCTGGCATGCCAATATAGAATCGATATAACATGTGTTGAACTCACATATAAAATATGACTCATAAATAATTAAAATACTTGAGAAGAATACGGTGAGTACCAAATTACCGTAGATTATATGGTTTTCAAAAATTCAACTGAGGATGTGCCTTTCGATGACTATAGAGACATCTTTTGTTGTCTGCTTCAAATTGATTATAGTCGGATTAATATAAATATTTCGTATAATCTAATTTCATTATCAACTCTCTGGCCAAGATTAAACGAAATATGTTTTTCATGCTTGATTATAATAGAAAAATGTTGTTTTATTACAACACCATTAATTGAACCTTATGTCAATTCAACATATTTCCATATGCATACTTGAATAATTGATGTTATTAAATTTTCTAGATATGTGTATTATAGCGCTTTATATTTAGTATGGGAGTGACAGTTAATTTTATTAAAAAATTCGGATAAAAGTTGACAATATGAGTAATTAGAAATAAAGCCGTTATTGGATGAGCTACAGAGTTTTAACTATATATAATATTACATAAATTATAAAAAAGTGAGATCAACAAAAGGTAGTAATGATCATGTTCAAGATCGTATGGTATTTATAAGGGTGACGTGACCATGATTACGATTTAAAATCTTTCTCGGCTTAGCGAGTGGCATCTATTATTTCAAAGATTACATTTGAATTTATTCCTATTCTAATATCAAAAAGAAAGATAGAAGGAAGTTAGTCCGGGTTGAAAAAGAAAACTTGCTTAAGATTACAGGAAGAATGGCTTTCTGAACTGGTTCAAACTGATTTGTCATCATCGTCCCATAAACAAAATATAAAAATCTGCAATATTTAAAAAAAGACGTCGTTGCTGTTATATGCAAAATTTTCTCTTTGACAGCGTTCAAGAACACTTCATCAAAAGAAAGATATGTGAAAAATGAAAATTTGACTTTTTTAACCGACATCTCAGTGATAAAATACACATTGAATCAGTTAAAAAGGTAAGGAACCAAGGGGTGATGGGGTTTAAAGAATCCTACAGGAAAGTATGGCAGTGTCATATAACAGATTGAAGAAAGATGGCAACCAAATTCAGATATTGTAAAAATGCTGGTCGATAATGTAATTCGGGCTATTAAACTCAGTGCTTTCTCTTCAAGAAATATATGAGCATGTGACAAAATAAGTTGATATTCCAGAAAGTTAGAGAAGTAAAACCTGTTCTTTTGAATTTATGGAGTCCATAAACCTTGTTTTAAAAACTGAGCTGATAAGCGAACTGTGAAAATCGTCATTTCATACATAGATAGGAGATAAATACGTTCAAAAAGTGGTCATTTTAAATTTCAAGTATCGGCCAGAGACAGAAACAATTTATAAAATAATATTCGGTAAAATCGTGAAGTTGACCTTAAGCGACAGCCTCTCTATTGTGACAATAATAAAATAGTTATATTGTGAAAACGAACTTTGTCTTCAAAAGATGGTGGTGTTTAATACAGATGACGCACCAGTTATGCTAGGAAAAAATAATGGAGTTGCAGCTACTCTGAAACATGAGATACATCATCTTAATGAACAGTATCTTGTTACTCATCGAGAAGAATTAGCTTTGAAGATGCTTGGAAGCATTTTCCATTAATGATCGAAATTAAAACATTTCTAACAACAGTTTATACGATGTTCAGCAGATCATCAGTTAATAATGAGAAATTTCAAGAATTGGCCAAGGCAGCAGAAAGTGATGTAATTGCGTTATGCCTGTGCATGAAGTGACATGGTTGTCTAGGCATTTCGCTGTTACTCCTTTTGTGAGAAATTACAATAAACTGATTAACTATTTCACTGACGAGTTAAACATTAGAAATGATGAAATCAGTAAGTAATGTTTGAAAAGACGCCGAAACCCTCAGTTTCAAATGGCTTTGATAGCAATAAATGATATTTTGGGAGAACCTGCATCAATATGAAAATACTTTTAGCTAAGTATTCCTACACCAATGGAAGCGCTTCAATTTGTTAAATCTAAAATATTCGAAATAAGATCTCTGTATGTTGGAGAAACAGTTCACTGGAGTGATGCAATGAAGGAAGTTATTGATTCAAATGATCATGTTATCGACAAGAAACAATACTTAGATTTGCTGAATTACTTTTCAATCACCTTGAGATAAGAATTCCAGATGACGAATTGATGGATTGGCAAGCATTTGATCATTGCGCTATTGCAAAGAATCACTTTTCGAATATGGCAAGGATAATTGAACAAGTTAATAAGAAGTTTTTTATGAGTTGTACCTGACTTCCAAGAAGGTTTATTTATAAACATTAGTGAAAAATATGCTGATTTCAAATTTTATGACTGTAGAAAAAGTCAAAGTGGTTCTATTCAAAATTTTGATGACGTAATTGCTTATGTGATGAGGGATGAATACATGAAATAGCTCTCACATCTACTGGACATCTGCTGACAATTTCAAGTGACTAGTGCAGACTGTGAAAGTGGGTTCAGCCCAATGAACTCAATTAAAACAAAATAACGAAATGGGCTTCAGATAAATAATTCAGATCTTTTGATGCGGATAAAATTTCATATATCGTCTAGAAACATAATTGACTTGAATGCTATTTGCAAAGATTTGATCATAAGCAGGCATAATAGTAAAAATTTGGATATAAGTGTTTAAATTCAATACTATACCCTAATTATTAATAAAAGTTTATTTTATTTGTGGTTTATATAGTTTTATAGAGTTTTCTGACATCATTAATCTAATTAATTTAAATTAAATTGTGGAAATAGAAAATATTTTTAACTTTTAATGGCTCTTTTTTATATCATATCGAATATTGGCAGG
>JWZT01000358.1:207806-226406 GCA_000827895.1 Thelohanellus kitauei
TAGATTACAAATGTAGCTTTATCATGTTTAATTTTTTTGTATAAAATTATTTAATACATACTTAAACTTTTATATCACAACATATTTTTTACGTTGACAACTTATTAAATATAATTTAAAATATTAACAGAATATATTTGTTCAACTTGATGTTTTACAAGTATAAACAGGCAAAATTTCATATTTTCAATGTTTTTTAGATGAGGTATACATAATGGTAATTCTACCACAGCGTTGAGAAATTCTGCCTTAACCAAATCAAATATCAAAGTTTATTCGACTACAAATTATTGCTCTACTATTAATTTATCGTTTTAAAAACAATGTTGGCAATTTCAAAATGACTGCAAATTAATAAGATAGATATTGCTTGTTTATCATCGTTAAATGGTGTAAACGTTTATGTTGAATATTTTCGCAAATTTATCGATTTTTTGCATCATTGAACAATTCTAATTAAAGCTTAAAAGTTACTTACTCTTTAAAACAGATAAAGCGCATGTATTATGGTAATAAAGTTTCGCGCTTATGGACCTATGAAAACTTTTTTGAAATTATTCATTAAAACTAAATTTTCGAAAATAATTAAACGGTATGAAAAATATTTAAGGTTTCCAGCCAACAATTATTGAGATAATGGTAGCGACAATAAAACATCACAAACTCTCTTACACTAAACTTCTTTTGAGTTAAAACACAACGTTTAAACGCTGTGTGCCAAAACCTCAAATATAATTATTGCTAAAATTAACCTACGAAAAAATTAACATCGTTTTAAAGGTGATTAAATGGTTCCCGCCAAAAATAGGCAACACCAAAATGTGGCGACAATAATATTCTGTCATAATTTAGTTAGCTAACTCCTAGGGACTTAAGACAGGTTCAATAGAACGCTCTGCGCCAAAACGTCTCACCCCCATTTTTACTGAAATTGCACTATGTAAATTGTAGCGTTATTTCAACAATAATGAAGGATTTCTAGCCATACATGATCCCTTCAGACGATGACGCCAACAATTCTCCTACTTAGCCTTTGACGCCAGACCATAAGGGCTTAAGGCGCGGTCGATAAAATATAGTTGCGCTTAACATGTTTACGGCAAAACGTCCTGCCTTGCGGATTTTGTTTCACGTGCAAAAAATATAATCTTGCGCATCATTTTACGACAAAACATTCAGAAATAAATCTCAAATACCCAACTAATTGGGATTCACAGATGGAGTTCATACATAAAAAAGAAGTTGATATGGATACTCAACAATCATTTTTCATACAGGATAACGAACATAGAAAGAGTACTGCTTTTGCTTTATACGAAATCGCTCTTCTTTTAGCTAGCAAAAAGAAGTCGTTTACAGATGCAGAAGAAATATTAAAATCCGCTCTTAACATTCCTGCTAAATGTTTTTTTGATAAGAACTGCGAAAAAAAATATCAGATCCCCTTATCAAATAATACGATGACCAAGCGAGTGTCAGAGTTAGCTAGTGTTGTTCATCGTTAATTACAAGATCATATTAAACATTGTAAGTTTTTTTCAATGGATGTATCGAATGATATTATTGATACAGCTCAGGTTGTGGTTTTTGTGAGAGCAATTAAAGATAACTTTGATGTTATTGAAGAACTACTAGGACTTTAGTCTTTACATTCAACTACCACAGGGAGCGATCTGTTCGAAACTCTTAAAATTCTTGGAGAGAAGAACAATAAGGAAAATTTGTGAGTCTATTCACAGATGGAGCTTCGGTGATGATTGGTAGTAAATCTGGATGTCTAACATTACTCGAACAGTTTCTAGGTCGCCAAATACTTAATTATCACTATATTCTTCACCATGAAGCTCTGTGTGGGAAAACATTTAGTTTAAATAATGTCATGGATGTTGTTGTTCGATGTGTCAATCAAAATCTGCAAAAGTGCTCTGAACAGGCTAGAGTTCAGGCAGTTTCTATCCGACATGATCGGGGAATATGGTGAACTACTGCTGCACTGTGAAGTTAGATGGATTTCAAAAGGAAAGGTTCTGTCACATTTTTGGGCACTAAAAAATAGTACTTATCTATTCCTCTTTGAAACAGATGAATTACAAACAGAACGGGAATATATTTTGAATGATGACTGGCTCAATGATCTGGCATTTATGGTTGACATAACGTTTCATTTGAACTGTTTAAATGAGATGCTTCAGGGAAAAGACAAGCTTCGCAAATTTGTGTGATGAAGTCTATGCATTCAAAATGAAACTTCGTTTGTTTATCAAACAGCTTACAGAAGGAATTTTAGATGCATTTCCAACTCTCAAGACACGTTTTCTAGAAAAAAAACATGTAACGTTTCACAGTATTGTATTAAACTGGAAAGTCTTCTGGAGGCGTTTTAACCTATATTTGATGAATTTGAAAAAGAGAAGGATAATGTCGCCCTCTTCACAAATCCTTTTTTGTTTCCTGAAGCAAAGATTTATCATTTACATGAATTCCTTCAACTAGAGGTTATGGAATTGAAATGTAATTCGACACTGAGAAGTATATTTCTAGAACAGAGTGTTACACCGTCACTTGACCATATCATTTCCTTCAAGCGACAACTGCCCACTGAACAGTTTCAAAATATGAGTTCGTTCGCCGAAAGATACATTTATGGGTTTGGTTCTGCGTACAAATGTGAACAGTCATTTGCAGCGATGACAATAATAAAAAAAAAGCAATTTTCCAAGACTAACAGATAGTAACCTCTCTGCCCATATGATATTGGGAATTACATCGTTGAACCCAGACATCAAGAAACTCGAATCGAAACAAAATTGCATTGTTGTTAAGAATAGTTATATTTTTTAATCGATACGATGTTTGAAACCGATTTATCATTTTATACTATTTTGTATAATGAATTGATTGCGATTTTAATAATGAGTGATTATATATTTTAGAAGGCATTGAATAGGATTAGAATAAGATAAAGCTACTTAAAATTTAATAAGGCAGTTGCTCGCCGAACTTTTTAAAAAGGATTAAATTGCTCGCGGCTTGTAATGCTTGTGAATCGCTGTTATAGAAAATATGGACCCGACATTGAGCGAGGATTAACTATTGGGATTTGGTGGAGTATAATGAGATCATGAACACATTGAGATATATGACTTATATTGATAGGTGTTTTAAAAATTGAACTAAAATTTATACAGTAAAATATGAAATAAAGTTAATTATCCCGAATGCTTCCTAAATTTCAAATGAAGATCCTAAAATTTACCAATTAATTACATGAGTATTGTATTAAACAAGTATTCATTCCCTCGATTCTGTCGCTTTGCGTCAAGATCCTTGAAATAAAGTGATTCTATAGATTCTATGGTTTCTCTTGGAATATCTATATACCTGTTTGAGAATTATTGGTTTGTATTTCCTCGATCGAAATTAACGAGGACGATATCTGTAGTTGGTTTTGTTTTCTAACTTCATAAGGATTCACACTATTTTGACTTTGTCAAATCGAAATACTGGTCTGTTTGAGGAGTATATTTCCTAAAAAATACTTAAATTAGAAGCGATTTACAACCAGGGTTGTGAGATAGTCCGTTAGTGTTCGGTTCATTTTCTAAAATAGTGTGCGTTGTTGTTTCTGGAAACGTTCGAGTTTTCTTGCTGAAGTTGGTCTAATTAGTAAGTATCTGTTACTTTGCTCATTCCTTCAGTCCTTTTGGCATTTCTATCGATTTGATGCTGATTTCTTTGTCTAATCAGACTACCAATCGCGTGATAGGCAAACCGTAGCTGTGCGCTTGTTTGCACCAGTCCTTTGCGATACTGTCGCATATCCGTTAATGTGTACATCGGATTCATGTTGTCTCCATTATTTCCCGCCAAAAACTCATTATTTAAACATACAACTTGTTGGTAACACGAGTCGATCAACATATAGGTGCCGGTCCTACCAACCCCAGCACTCGACAAGGAATGAAATACCTGCAGTGAACAACAATTGGTGAATCTAAAGCCAATTCTTGATATTGGGTGTTGACGTCGTTCATTAAAGTTAAAAAATCTTGAATTGATTTGGGGACTCCGAAATCACTCCAGTTTTTGTAAGCATAATGATAAACTGTTTGTTTTCTGCCACTCGCATCTTTTGTATATGTTATCTCAAGTTGACGTAATTCATAGGTTTCGTTGGATCTTTCCGACATCACTGAAACAATATAGGAGCCATAATTTTTTGACGTATATGAATGGGGCCAATATCTAGATTAGGTAACAATAACTGTATATGGTTTCGTTCGCTTAAGCAATTCAGCATCACAATTATTGTCACGTTCTGTTCCCAAACCATCTGCCAGAAATGTTTGGCTGTGCTTTCCATTGGATGCTATGTCAAATATCTAATACTTGACATGCAATGTATCGTTTATTTGAATTTGGTATTTTGATACAATTCGCATTTATATAGTCTGTGCGATCTTCATTTTCGCCCGTGAGTTGAACTCTAGATATGTCATCTGAGATGAGAAAAGTATAACATGGATGGATATTACTGTATCGGTTAAAACGAATGTTGCTCGGGGCCTTGGCTTCCTTCGTACTTAGATGTTGATATGTGAACTCAGATTCTTCATCAATATACTGTAACATTATTAAACGAACAATATTTAACCACAAAATATCGTTATCAAAGAATTCACATTGTTGAACCATCCATTATTCATATACATCTCCAATAAATAAATTATATCAATAAAATGCTCCCAAATAGTCTTGGCTCTATCGAGTTGAATTCTATTTGGCAAACACTTCACATTCTCGTTGGGTTTCATGACGAAACCTTGATAATGATCCAGTGAATAACTATAAGAATTTTATTTTAAACAAAACCGTATGTTTATTCGGATTAAGCGATGTGTAATCCATATCATTTTTTATGGTTATCTAATCAAAGGAAATCACGGATTAAAATGGCATTAGAAGAGTTATAAGGTTATCCAAATAAAATACCATCCATTATCAGTAACCCGCATTTTAAGACTAAAATATGTATGATATATGAACGCCATTATTACTTGTTATAATAACTTAATTTTTCAACTTAAATGAACCAAAAAACTACTTTTGTTTGAAATAAACATGAAATGTGATAAAACCTTTCGGTGTTACGGCAGCATTATAGCTAGTCTTAATCGCTGATTTGTATAAAACCAAGATTTAGATCTCAAGTTTTGAATATTCAATAAAACAACCATCGTTCTCTGCCGTGTAACAATCATTGCTTAGCCTTTCATTCAGATGGAGTTACATGTGAGACAAGGTGATAATCTGTTACTGTCGTCATCAAAAAACAACCACAGAGTAAATTATTATCGATTTGACATCACACAAAAAGTACACACGGCCTGCTTTTTATTTAGTTTTTTAAAAATTATCAGAAATCTGATATATGAAATAATTTGTGTAACCCTTTTCCACTTCAGCATGAATTTTGTGTTGCATAGTTTAAAAGCGTGAGCTGTGATAATGTAGCTATATAAAACATTGCATAATATAACAAGATCTAACAAATGACAGCTAATGTTAAGATAGTTGATAAATCTAATTTATGCTGCTCGGATTTAATTTTAAAGTCAAATCACAAAATTTAAACATGAATGACTTTGGCAAAAATGCCATAGATATGATTTAAATACTTTTAAAGAATCTTGATGCTTATCATTAATTTAAACGATATATAATATAGGCGTTTTAACACGACCCAAAATGAACGTTTATTATATGCTGGACGGATTCCGGATGATCATATTTGCGATTAACCCATTGAGAGGAATACCCAGATTTATATACACAAAATGTTTATCTATAGAAGTTTGAAAATCGTAATTTGAAGTACTTGTTCATTTTGTTAAAAAATCAGAAAAGTACTACTTCAGTTTGTTTCGATAGTATCAGAGCCAAATCAATGCCACAAATTGATCAACAAAAGCAGATATATTCATAATGGATCTCTTGGTTGTTTAAAGCGTTCAAAAATGATTAACAGTCATTTTTAAAGCTCAAAATCTAAATGGTCTCGTATTGCGCTAGCAAACAATGAGGAATGGCAGAGTGTGAAAAATGCAGATGATGTTCTTTGAAGTGATAAACTGATAAAACGAATACACAGCATAAAATATGATTATTCCCAAGTTATTCAATTGATCAAACATTATTAAGTACCAATAACGGAATCAAACATAAATTCCTGGGAGTTAGGTAGCACCAAAAACAGTATACTTGAAATTGAAAAGTTAAGAAAAGAGGACAAGGCATGATGACACATCATTGTTATTGGTCAACACGACAAAAAAAAAGATTTGATGATGTTGAAGACTACGATCAGTTGTGTAGATATATCATAATATGTTGTAGCAATTACCATCTGATAAACGGCAAACGTGATTATTGTTGTATAAAGTGCAAAGGCATATTAAATTACAATGTATAACTTGGTAACCAGTTTAAATTTACTAATGGGCGCATGCATTTGAATACATTGTGATTAAATATTAACGTTCTTACTTAGAAGTTAGAAATCAGATGAATATAAAACCTAAATATCAGACCATCATTAACACTACATAACTGCAACTCAAGAAATTAATAATTATAAAATATCCAAATTGTTAGGTTGTAAAAAAGGGGATCATAACAATAATTAGAAGTACAGATGAACCTGTCCGTAATAATCGAGAACTTTAAAATGATGGAGATACTCATAATTCCACAACCATTTGCCAGATAACATTCACGTTGTTTGGACGAGAAGAGTTAAGGATTTGGGTTTAATTGGGAATGAAAAAGATTATATTCCATTGTAATCAAATAAGTAGACCCCACAATGAGATCGACAAGAGCAGCTGAAGAATCGACGCACGTAGTTGGCATATGTTATGGTTTTATTGATTAATTATTGTTGTAAGATTGAATTACCTGGAAAATACAATCCCAGAGATTGTTAGATTCGAATCTTTCCAGATTTGAGAAGTACAACATCAGCTTCGTAGAAGCTTAACGAAACATGCCGAAAGTGGTGCGAAATTGAGAATGAATCACTTTCGATTAATTTTAAGTGTTCGATTTCGCTAAGAAACAGGACAAATTTATATGTATTTGCTAATCCAAGGCGATGACGTTTTTTTGACCATTTTAGATACGGGTTTGGTACCGAACCGTTTCTCAAAATATTCGATTTATTGGAGGAAACAGATTTGTAGATTTCACCTTTTTATGCTAATCATTTTGCGCCGCTCTGAATGAAATTGTCTGAGACGACTGCGATAGATAAACTTCATTCCATTTTATTTTTGAATGATACAAGGTGGGGATGGCACAACCGCCGTAATATCATACACAAGAATTTCGGACAACACATCTCACAATATTCTAATCTAATGAGATCATAGCGCTGTTCCAGCCATCTTTTAGACTTTAACCTTCTTGTCAAAACAGAAACTGCTTAATTTATGTTGAAATATGTCAAGATGAACCTTTGTGGAAATGGATTTCCTTCAGACTCTAAAGGCTTCGATTCAGATAAACTTTACGTTTATCACAAAAGAACATTCTTATGCTGAACCTCATTTTTCTCCTTAAAATAATCAACCTAGTTCTCCCACTCTAAATTCGAAAAACTGAACGTTCATATAGTTTTAATGCCTCTCGTTTTAGCATTCCTTTGTTGATAGCTAATACTGTTTCATGATCAACATTGTGAATATTGATGGAATGTTTGTTTTTTCAATCTAGTGTTAGTTTCTACGGAGAGCTTTGTAATCCTTTTTAATTTTAAGTGTACCATTGAATAACTGTAACCGGGCCCGCCCTTATCTCTCAAGAAATCAAAAAGAGCCTTCAGTAACATAAAGCTTATCAATTCTGGTTTTACTCTGAGATTAATAAAAACAAATGCTTCATCAGAAAACATATATAAACTCTGTCCAAATAGAAATGATGTGATCCAAAATGCAATGAGATCAAGCCCGTCTAATGCTTCTAGAATTATCTAAGTCACAAAGGCAGAACCTCAATCGTACACAAAATATTGTTATTACATTTCACTTACTTTGGATCGAACATCTGATTTTTGATGTAAACTAGTTAATTCCACTATTGTTTCAATTTTTTAACAGACAAATCATGGCTTGAAATCCTGGCTAACTTGACTAATTCCTTAAAGACGTTTAAAGATCGGTTATCGATGAACATAGAGCACATTATTAAGTGATATTTGGGTTCGCATCTTATTTTTTTATTACAGGACTGCTAAATTCACTCTTCTCAATAATACCAACTTCTATCATTCAGCGTAGAATGGCATGCCAAGTAGCGGGTTGTTTACGATGTAACGATTTGCTTCTATTCGATTGAAAATACACATTTTAGAGTTACACTTTTACAAAAGATTTAAAAATAGACGCCAACTTAAGACCCTGATTGGGTCGAATGTTAGATTTGATATTCTAACAACTGATCGGATTCATTTGAAAAGGTTGTATTTATTTGGGTTCATCAAAGTGATTAACTATCAATTAATACTAACCTTCGTGTGAATAGAAAATACACGTCCGTGTTATTAATAACTATCCCTTTATGTATATGTTGTTTAAATTCCTTACTTTTCGTCACACAACTACAAATATGATCCGATCAAACTTGCAGATAATCACATTTTCGGATGATCCACGTCGATCTCGATTTATAAGAGAATAAAAAAAGTAACATTAAACTTTTTTTTATAAATCTATATCAGATTTTAACCCCTACCATTAATCAATCCAGTCAATTAAACGTGGAATCATGGGATTATGATTCGAAGATAGACCTCAGCCTAATCCAATAATATTGAATCATGGGATAGAAACTGACTGAGCCCATTCCACCTTTAACAGTCTTATCGTTTCTAAGTCACATCATTGAAAGTTATTTCATGAATTACTTTTAAACATTTTAACACGAAAAAGCCTCACTTTCTAAGAAAATGAATTCTAGAACCACTTTTCTGTAGATGTGACATTTTTGTTATCGGTTGGTTGAAACTGAGTCTCTTAGAGCAATAAAATTAAAAAAATCGTTTCTCGATATTCATCTGAAAGTGTGATGTAAGTTTGTAAAACTGTTGAAATAGCTCAAAGCTGGGTATCGTCATGTCGAAATCTTGATAATCGAAACATCTGCCGGGTAGTGGCACGTGTAATCTGAAATCAAGATATGATTCATGTGACAAAAACAGTAAATATACCCATGAATTGAAGGTAATAAAAATGAATGTGCAAAAGGAAGACTCGTCTCAAAATTAGATAGAGCTTATGATGATTCCCTCCATCAGAGTTCCTTTGGGAAAACAACGTTTTTGATAACTTGATGGGATGATCACGAGTAAATCACAGCCGCATACACTCAAGAATCTGGAGCTATGCTGACCGCCCGGAATGACCTCCACAACTCGGTAACCATTGTCGTATCTTGGCAGGAAACGCGCTCGTAAGAATTCCATCCTTTTTTCATCTGTTTCAAGATCGCTTGAGAGCTTATTTATAACAACAAAACTTTGACTTTGATAATTGGTGGTGGGCTGATGTTCAGAACTTTGTATAAAAATGTTTTAACCAATAAATGATAAGTTACCCAACAGGAAACAGGGTTGCCTATTTAGTCAAAAATATACCAGGTAGTCCAAAAAAATAAATACATTTATTATCATGACTTGCCGTTGCAAAAATAGTCGGCTTTCTGATATAAATTACATTTAACCCTGGCTTTATATAAATCCTGCCAAACTTAATGTCGAATTGAAGTTTTTTGAGGGCTTGGTTGATGAAATCCTGATAGAATAATTTTCTAACTTTTTCGCCAACTGAACTACCTCCTGATGTGATGATTATATCACAAACAGTCATCATTTCCCTCAATTTTCTGGTTAATAATTCCAGGCTGGTCGAAAATCCATTTACTCGTCGATAACAATTCCGAAATTAAAAACCTTGCCCAATTTTTGGATAGATATTTCGTGCTCGATTAAAGGCGAGTTTATATCATATGAATGCTTGGATTCCTTGGCCACCTTTAATGGTAAAAGCTAGCGTCTAAACCCCGAAACCTCATCTCCGGTGGACAATACACCTATACGTACCTCTTCGTAACATTCGATGTCCTTGATGCCGAGTGCAGACAGTAGCAGGATGTGATTAAACGTTATACGGTCACCTGAACCTATGACAACATCTGAGAGGTTCAGATCGGAGCCAATTTGACTGAATTTACGACTCTAAGAACCGCGTGTATTGGTGAACCTCAACATCAGAAAGAACAGTGATTGCAGGAGCATCTTTAGTTTGGTCCTTTGGTTATTGAAGTATTACAATACGGACGTTTTCAACCTATATAAGAAATATTATACAGGAATAACGGCGTTGAAAACCTCAGGAACGGAATGTCCTGTGCCTATTTTTGTACATTTATTTTCTATATCTTCCGTTGAACTTGGACGATCAGTTATCAGAAGGAAAGTCCCCGCCTTTAAAGGTGCCTTGACAGCATATCCATCCATATATGACGTTAGTGAGCTTGGAACGGTTTGCGTCGAATACAGATTGCGACAGCACATAAACCCGAGTGATTCTGGTAAAAAATGTTTATTAACCTTGGACAGGGATAATGACTGATTGTTGGGGTGGCTTAGTTTTGGTCTCATTGATAATTTTGATTGATTCCCAGAAATCGATTGCATTACCAGAGTCGCATCCAGTTCTAATCCTACGCTTTCAAAACCAGTTTACATTTGGCACTGGAATAAAATCTAAACCATACCGGCATTTCAGGTTCGACCATACTTTCGAATTCTTTTTTCGTGGCATGTCTGTCAGTAGCTTGGTGGCTTGTCTTTCCATTTATTATATCTAAATTAGAGCTTCGGTGGTAAATTATTGTTAAATTAATAAAATTCAGTGTCTATAATAAATCAAAATACTAATAATGATATAAGAGGGTTTATTAGGTCTAAAAAATGTGTAGAGGTAACCAAAGATTCAGGACACAGGTGACAATGAGTAAACATTTTCCGAAAAATAACTTTTTATTCATGTAGGTATCCTTGATACTGTTGTATATTTTTTGTTTTTTTATACACTCTGCTTATGTAAAGGTTAAATCTGTAATGATATTTACAATGAGTTCTCTCATTATGTGACGATCTAAACATTTGTCGGCTCATATTTTGATATTCTTGCTATTAGTATTCATCTAAAATGGGCACCTCTGTATACTTCTAATGGGAACTATAAAAGCGTTGATAACATGTTCTTAAATCAAACCTAGTGCATGTGGAAGGACGGATAATATTGCTTCAAATGATTCCTAAATAAATTATATAACCAAACTTTTACTGCTTTTTCACTACCCGGCAAGTTGATTATAAGTGTTCGGTTTCTGATCCCACAGGTCCCCCTTTTGATCATTTATTATAAACCTTGAAAGGCAAGCCAATGGTTGTGAAACGCAGTTTTTGACCATCATATAATTTGATATACAAGTTGCCTCCCTTTGGATCACCAATCTGGTGGCCTGGATAGAGCTAGAAATACTTCAGGCGTAACATCACGAGGACCCAAGCCTGTTCCTCCAACAGTGAAAATTAGATGGAACCGCTCACAGTCTTGCTTATCACATGATTCAATCAGAATTGACTGCTTATCAAATTATTAACCTTTATGCGATCAACATCGTCTTGAACAACTACACGCTTGATTTTCAGAGATTTTTGACCGAAACTATATGAAATAATTGTTACGTTTCACGTGTTTCCAGAAATAATTTTTTGAGATATCTCCCGCTTGTGTCCAGCTTCTGGCCACCGGAAACAGAATCGCTCACTTTTTCATTTATAAATCCTACCGACAACGATCAGAATACTCACATGTTCTTTCATTTAAAAAAATGGGTCGTAACAAGTCAATAGTTTTCGTACAACATTCGACCCGTTCATACAATAGCGCCTGGATCAGGATTGAGCATTAATGTCCATGGAAAAATGGATTCCGTTTCAGAAAATCTTTTGGGTTTAACGTTGGATTATTTAGCGTCTCGAAATTCGGACCATGCTTCTGAGTCTCACCTCAGATAATTGGATTACAACATCTGGTTACTAGAGTCATTCTGAACAGATATATGGACCCATCGATAGGCTCAAAACTGGATCAGGTAAATTAGAGAAACCGAATTCAAAAAAATGACAGTTGTGTATTTTATTTGACATGGATATTTGCTACTTGAGATATGGTTGCTGTTTTTGTGCATCGTAGGAGGATTAAAACCATATGCTGATGCATCCCTTACCGACTTTCACAATAACCAATCGCGCTCACTCATACCATGTTCCCCTGAGAGAAACCCAAATCTCAGACGAAGTCCACAAAAGGTATTGGGTAATGATTGAACTCCCACTTACCAAAACATTACCCTACCTCCCTTACATGTGAATTCGAATCTGTTTCGATTTCAACTCTATTAATCAATATAACTGCATCCAATTTCCTTTATGTGAACGACAGGATTTAAAAGGACCACGTGACATATTTATATTTGTGGATTTACTAATATTTGACGAAATCGCCTAAAATATTTAAGGATTTTCAACTGAATTAGTAATATTTTGTATGGGGTGAAGGATGAACCTTTGATTGGTCAAATTTCGCAATTTTAAGTTCATGTTCATTTTACCAAAACCAACCGTTGTTCAAAACTTTAGATATGTATTTTGGTTAAACATCTACGAGGGTTTGATAAATCGATAAAGAGAAGGGTAACCAATCAAAATGTGAAGTAACATATGCTTAATATCAGGTTTTGCATTGATAAATGAATTTTTCATGATACCATTCAGAAATCTTTTAAATGTACAAATAAAAGGAATACACAATAATTTGCCGGGGGTTTGTTTTAAAATATTGATATGTATAATGCCGAGAACTTACAGCGATGGTCAGCCAATTTTCACGACTGTTCAGGCAATTCTCCTCTCAGCTGCGTGGCCGCTGAAATTTCACAGTAATGTATTGGATTTTTTAGGCTTTTTAAAAGTAGTGAATGTTGACTACAAACTTTCAGCCACAGGGCGGAAAAACGGCTGACCATAGCTGTATCAAAAGGTGTCAGAATAACGTCAAGTGGTCATTAAATTAGTGATAGAGGAAGCAGAGTCACTAATGGAAGTGTCGAATACCCTCGAAATAAAGATTTCTACAATTGACAGAATTATAAAAATGCATTGAGGCAAAGGAACGGTGGTTTCTAGCAAGAAAGATGGACATAGACCATCAAGTTTAAACGATGAATTGAAACAAAAACTAATAGAAGCTATCAACGCTGATGGTACAACTTGTATTGAGGGAACCATGGAAAAGTTATATCGGTTGATCCACACCACCACAGTATGTTTGTGGTTACGAAGAATTAATTACGAGTGGAAACTAACGTGTCCAATCTCCATGAACAAAACGATCCAGACGTGAAACTCAAAAGAAAAAAAATTATTGTAAGTGACACAAGACAGTAAACCAACTTTGGAGATACAGTAAAATAATGTATCTAGACCAAAGTCCCTTCAACCTTCATATGATGCAGACTCACGCAAGGAGGAAGAGAGGGAAACCACCAATCATCTTATCCCAGAAAATAGAAGGCAGAATATCACAATGATTCTCTCACTTGATTGCAAGAATATAATAGGTGCCGATCCCGCTATATCAACAGGAGTTATTTCGGCTATTTTTAAATAATTTCTCACAAAATTGGTGACAATTCTTGAAGGGAAAGGGGAATTCACGAGCAAGATGGATAAAGCTCTGTTTCTTAATAGTGATCTTGACTTATATGATTCGTATTCGAACCCGATAAAATGGCTTCCACGATATAGTGCGTTTCTCAACCCCTGCGAGGAATGTTTTTCCCTCCTAATGTCGATCGTCAGTAGAGATTGAACACCACAGGGAACTAATGCCTCATATCAAGAATGATGGAGCCTTATACACTAGTAACGCAAGAAAATCTGGCAAACTACATCAGGTTAAAGTACAGAATAGAGCACCATCTTTGGCAGTCATCGTTATATGTTTTTTTTTCAAAAATGTGCTTCAATATTCATATAATTTTGCAAGCGGGTAGATTTAAGTACACTATGATTGTTTTTGCCTTTTTGGTTCATTTTTACAAAACTATACTATCGTTTTTATTCGCTTCACATTCCGTATAAGCTTAAAAATTTGTGATAATGGTACGTTGATTTTGAAGTTATTTTCGTTTAGTTAATGTTTTAAGGTTATTATGATTAATTTAATAGATTTTTTCCATAATTCATTTTAGAATCAGAGTACGCTCGATTTATTAACAGCGCAATTTTGGTTAATATGTAATGCAAGCATGATGGAACACAGAATTGGTAATTTGGTTCACTATAAATTCAGTAAGTGCCTACCATTACGTAGATTCCAAAGTATTGAAACATGTAAATTTATAAAATAACTACAAATTGCTCTTTCTCAAACGGTAATAACCATTTTTACAATTAAAAGAATTGTTTTTGCATATAGGGAAAATGTTAAGCCCTTTTTACCGACATTTAAATTCCAAAAAAATGTCCCCAAAACTTTCAGATAATGATTCAGACACCAAATAATGATCGACTAGTCTTCAAATAATGATCGACTAGTCTTCAAATAATGATCGACTAGTCTTCAAATAATGATCGACTAGTCTTCAAATAATGATCGACTAGTCTTCAAATAATGATCGACTAGTCTTCAAATAATGATCGACTAGTCTTCAAATAATGATCGACTAGTCTTCAAATAATGATCGACTAGTCTTCAAATAATGATCGACTAGTCTTCAAATAATGATCGACTAGTCTTCAAATAATGATCGACTAGTCTTCAAATAATGATCGACTAGTCTTCAAATAATGATCGACTAGTCTTCAAATAATGATCGACTAGTCTTCAAATAATGATCGACTAGTCTTCAAATAATGATCGACTAGTCTTCAAATAATGATCGACTAGTCTTCAAATAATGATCGACTAGTCTTCAAATAATGATCGACTAGTCTTCAAATAATGATCGACTAGTCTTCAAATAATGATCGACTAGTCTTCAAATAATGATCGACTAGTCTTCAAATAATGATCGACTAGTCTTCAAATAATGAATATAGTTTAGTAGTAAAGGAGTTTTTTGGTAAAAACGACATATCGAGATGACTGCCCATGATTGTGCATATTCTGTACTTTAGCCACTGCATCAATCATTGTGAACAGTCTTATCAGCAATCTCTAAATGAAGAGGATATCGGGAGAGAATAAGATTTTTGTTGGTTTTGATGAACGACTGTGAAAAAAATCCATCAGAAATGCACCAAATCATATTTGAAGTGCAATCCTCGGTATTAAAATAGCTGTGAAACTTTCTTCTAGTAGTCTTATCAAGATTACAATGATAAGAAATATTAATTATTGTTTATTCCCTCTTGTTATGGATTAAAAAAAAATCTGAATTGTATCCTGAAAACTCCACTCATTAATACAAAACCCGGTCTCATATTTTTATATTCTCAATTTTGAGCCTCTATCACTTCATGTTCCCTTCGAGAATTTTTTCTGTTTTTGCGTATTTCTTGCAATACTGTTAATGCAAAGCTGATTCCTTGTACATGATTCAGCAATTGAATACAAACTATAAAGCGCTTGTTTCTTCGCTTCTAGCCCTCGTTTGACGACATTCGAAATCCTACTGTGTTTTAAAGTTGGGTGAATGGCCTAGATTTTTTACAACTTTTATCACGCGTTTTACTTCTATACTGATGTGCCCCTTGGCTTTCGTCAACATTTATCGGTTTGTGGCTCTAAATTCCATTTTGATAGTTTGAATGACTGGTGAGTGAGTGAGAATTTTGAGGTGTATTACTTTAAATTTAAGCAGACTACTAAGGCTTGTAACCCCGCTGATATGAGTAAAATTTGTTCCATGGCAACTTTTATCAAAAAGCTTTCAAAGATTATTTAATGGCTTAAAATACCCTAAAATTAAGTTAACTTATTCGTGAATATGTATGGTTGCTGTACCAATTCGGCGGCGATCATTACGCCGCGAATTACACACACGCATATAAAAGTTACGTCAAGTGGACTCTACCCAATTCGGCATTGGTAGCGCTGGTGACCCAACGCGTGTGCATGCTCGATAACCATGGATGTTTCCAAGACATTCTGTTCACAATTTTCTTATTTTCAAATTTTGTCACTGTACTAGTCATTGAGGATAAGTTTAAACACTCAACATGTCTAAATAAAACAAAAATAGGGTTTATTAATATGGAGCGACGAGTTGGCTTCATATAATGCAATAAATAACGATGGTCGCTTCCAAGGGGAATAAGTTAACCATTCGCTAAATTTTATTTCGCAAACGAGGGTACACACGCAAAATGTGGAAAGCACGTTGATGTAATTAAGGTTAAAAATCATAAAGAATATCAGAGGAACTACTAAATTCACATCTGGATGAATTCGTGTCGTTCAATAATAATAACTCCTCTTTGGGAAACATTCACTAAGTTATTGAAGGACACTGCTAGGATTTACCCTCATTAGAATTTAGACCTTCGAGTGTATAGTTTTTTGGCATTTTACGATATTTTTCTTTTAATGACAATATGTTCATCTTTTTATTTAATTTAGACATAGTGAAGGTTAAAAATTATAATGAACAACTAGTAAGAAGACTAAAAATTCAAAATAAGCAAATTATGAACAGAATTTCCTGGAAACATCCACGTTTTCGAGTATGCGCACAACGGGGTTACTAACGCTACCAATGCCATCAATTCTTTGATTCATGTACGATCAAATCCGATTAAGTACATGCCTCCGAACCAGAAAACACGTGCACATACCCGGAATGATCCAGATACGTGATTATCAAGTGTACTCCTGCCATACCTGTCGATATAATAAATACACACAGAATTTCAATCAGATAAACATGTTCATTACGGTATTAGGTTTGAACCGTCGAGAAACGTCGAAATCTCAACGCACTGTTCTATTTGAAGTATGGTAAGAACAAACATTGTTTATGACGGGTTTTGATATAGAAGAAACAAAATTATGAAAGAGAAGACGTATTATAAATGTTGCAAAATGGAAAAAGACAAATACAAGGAAAAATTGATCAGAGAGGGCATTAACATTGTCAAGGAGGAGCATCGTTGTAAACAAGATCCCATAGCTTCGATTGAGCTCACTGCTTTTGATTTATCTCTTTAACTGTTCATTAAACAATTCGTGGACGATTGTTAAAAAAACTTGACGTTAATCCTGTTAAAATATACCAAGAACTTTTAAATCAACTCCAAAAAAATATGAGAATAATATATATGTAATTTTATCAAAAAATGAAATTTGTTCACAAGTAAAAAGTATCAGAGGATCGATGGGACTGTATTCGATACAAGCAATAATTTCTGAGTGTTCAAAGTCGATGAATGGGCATCCTTTTCTTCGATACTATACCTTTAAATAGATTCATTGAGAGTATCGCCAGATATTAATATGGACGACAAACAAATGCCTCTCTCTTTTACCATATAATTCCCACGCATTCTTTGACGGGACATTTAGATCAACTTTAGTCCCGTTTACCCAGTGTGTGATAATTATGGTTTATGATCGTGGCACAGTTTTGTATATACCAGCTGTAAATGCGTTAGCTACTGGAAAGAGTGAGGATATTTATTGCACAATATTATATGAGATTATTGTCTTATTCGAATATAATTGGATGCCAAGTATAATCACATCTGATTTCGAATTATCTCAAAAATCCATCCAATACGAATTTTCTTGATAGAAAGTTGCATGGATGTTATATTCATCTTAAACAATGCATTATAAAAAAGTTGAAAAAATGCCAAACAAACCCGAGAAACATCACAGTTATTCTTGACAAAATAGAATTATACATATTAGTAGAAAATTCAGAAATCCACAACTCTATCGAATACATCAAACAATCAACAGACCAAGAAAAAAAAATTTTTAAGTATTTCCAAAAAACTTGGTCACAACGATCTCATATTTCAATATGGGGTTTGTCAAATATTAGTGACATAGAATTGGCGAATCGGGACAGCAATACCCTGGAAAGTTACCGGGTTTTGCGACCAATAGCGTCACTTGTGACGACCAATAAAGTCACTTTTATTGAAATAAAATTTTGAACTTAAAAAAGAACTGTATTGACCAAAATGAAAAGTATTTATGTTCAACATGCATTTACAATGTGAAAAATAGTTACCATTACCTGGTTTTTCATCGAAAGAAGCGTGTTGTGTCGACCAATAATGGGAAATGTAGCAAGTAATTTGACAGAAAATCAAAAGTAACAAAAAACATTTAAATTAATAGATGTAAATTTATTTACAGATAGGCATAATTTTAGTTTCTAGGGATGTCTTCTTCGTTAAGGCACATATTTGAAAAAGATTCGCTGTATAGGACAAATCCCAAAAGTTGAGCACTTGTG
>JWZT01000358.1:229356-245150 GCA_000827895.1 Thelohanellus kitauei
AAAAGCCATGCGCGAAAACTTAATGGTTGATATGATATTCTCTAAAATTCTCTTAAACCACGACGAATTGATAAAATTTTGCACAATTACTGCCTTGAATTGATTATAAACTCTTTATGATTAGTGTACGTGATTTTCTGTTCCAAATTATCCACCAGACGATCCATACAAGGAAAATACTTCATTAATTATTCGCGCATGTGTGTAAGGGGGACGCTTGCTACTTGAATACCTTTATTTTTGCGCCTATTTCATTCGGAATACCTATTTGCTTGATATGTGGATTTTGTGTTTCATAACCAAAAAAATTTAATCTTACGAATTACTTCACGACAAACCATTCAGAGATAAATGTCAAATACCCATTCAATTCAGGTTCAATAAACGATTTCATATTTTAAAAAAGGTTCTCTGGAAACTCAGCTGCCATTTTTCACCAAGCAAACGAATTAAACAAGAGTGTTGTCTTCGCACCCTATGAATTTGTTCTTCTATTGACTCTCAAACAGAAGCAGTTCACAGATACAGAAGAAATAAAGAAAACTTGATCTTAGTATTGTTTCTAAAATGCTTGGTGATAAAAACCGAAACGAAAAAACGATAAGATCCCCCTATTCAATAATACGATGACCAGGTAAATTTGAAGGGTTAGCAGGCGATTTTCATCGTCAATTACAAGAACATATGAAAAAAAAATTTCAATGGCAATGGATAAATCAAATGACATTTATGACACAGCTCAGATCGCAGTTTTTGTTCGAGGAATTAACGATAACTTTGAAGTCATTGATGAACCTCTTAGCTTGAAAATACACATTCAACTACCGGAGATAGCGATCGGTTTGAAATCATGAAATCGTTTGGAGAGAAATACACAATAGAGTTGAGAAAAATTGACTACTATATGAACAGATAGAGCTCCGGCTATGAGGGATTATAAATCTGAATGCCTGACATTACTAGAACAGTTTATAGGTCTCCCAATATTGAGATATCACTGTATAGTTCACAAAGAAGCTCTCTGTGGGAAGAAATTAAATCTATAACATGTCAAAGATGTTGTCATTCTGTGTCAGCAAAATTTCAAGCAAAGCTCTAAAAAGACGAAAGTAAAGGCAGCTTCTATCTGACATGAACGAGGAATACTGTGAACTACTGCTACAATGTGATTACAGGTGGTTATCAAAAAGAAAAGGTCCTGTCACATTCTTGAAACTGAAAAATAATATCTATTTCTTTCTGAAACGAATGAATTACACGCATAACGGGAGTGTGTACTGAATGATGACTGGCTTATGATCTGGTATTTATTGTAGACATAAAGTATCGTTTAAACTGCCTAAATGAGAGGCTTCAGGGATAAGATAAACTATTCACAAATTTTTGTGATGATATCTATGCCTTCAAAATGAAACTGTCTGTTTATCGGACAGATGACAGAATGAACTTTAGACGGGTTTCCGATGCTGAAGGCAGGTTTACTTGAAAAACATTTAACGTTTTACAGTACAGGATCAAAGTGAAAAGTCTGTTGGAAGTTTTTGAATCTAGATTGGAAGAATTTGAAAAAGCGAAGGATAATATGGTCCTCTTCACAAATCCCTTTTTTGTTTCCTCGAGCCAATATTTGCAAATCACGTAAAATATTTCACTTAGAGACCAATGGTATTAGGTGTAATTATACACTGAAAAGTAGATTCCTAGAATACAGTTTCACCTTTACTTGACCATATCATTTAAATATGGACTCTACTACCTGCAAAACAGTTTCAAAACATGCGTTAGTTTGCCTATATATATATTTCTCGGTATGTTTCGACTTACAGATGTCAGCAGTCATTTCCTGCAATGACAGTTACCAAAAACAGGAAAAGTTCCTCAATAACAAGACAGTAACCTCTCTTCCTTAGTGATATTGAGAAGTATATCGTTGTGACCAGACATTTAAAAATCGGCCTGAATTAAATTTACTAGTTGTCATATGAATTTTTACAATTTTTAATCAACATTTTGAAAAGCCTATCGGCTACGTAAAAGGTTAGACCAACCAGAGTCGAACCAACAACTAACAATCACACACCTAGCGGTCTGCCCGTCGCACCACTCAGCGCCGTTATGCATTCCAGGATATACAATATATCCATACACTATTTTTCATTAAATATTATTTTGTATCGTAAATTGATTGCGATTTTAAAGATGGGTGATTTTATATTTCATATTAGACTACTTAAGATTAAAAGTTGAATTAACCTACTTATAGAATTTAATATGGCTGTTGTTCGCCGAACTTTTCAAAACGGATGAAGTTTCCCACGGCTTGTAAAACATGGGAACCACTGGTCTAAAACTAAGATGTTTGCCTCTAGATGGCTTTATTTTGGAATCTGACATCTCACCAGTACCAAACTGTGAAAACAAATTATTATCTTATTCGCACCCAACACTATCATCGAATGCAAACTCAATACATCACAATTTCTTTATCTTTTCCTTCTCCAACATCACTAGCCATTATGAAAAAGCAGATATAACGGGTCTTGAACCCAATAATGCGATTTTATTGAAATAAATTTTTGAACATAAAAGAACAGTGTTAACCAAAATGAAAAAAAATTAACATTGATGTACAAGGTAAAAAAAATGGTTGATGTCATTGGGTTTTGCATTAAAATAACTTGGATTGTGACGGCCAATAACGATAAATATAACTAGGAATTACATAGAAAATTAAAAGATATAACAAAATACAGTTAAATTAATGGATGTAATGTTTATATTTCGGATAAGCATATTTCTTTAATCTCTAGGAATATCCTGTTCGTTAACACAAAAATTCGAAAACGATTAGCTGTGCAAGAAAAATTCAGAAATCTGAGGACTTGATACAGTGGTACACTACACAACTCGTTTTTTGAATTCTTCGATTGCATCCCGTAAGTGGTAATTTTATCCTTAGTTCGTTTTTGATCTTGCTGAAGGCTTCCTCGCATGAACTTAGGAATATCCAATTTTTTTTGATATTGAAATATGATTTTGAACATGAATTTTTTCATTTGGCTCAATACAATACTTCTTTGATCTTCAGAACTTTAATCGAATGAAATCCTGTTATTGCATGCAAAACCCAATTTCTAACTTTTTCCACGTCGAACAAAACAGTCTGAATGATACTCGATGCGCTTTTATTAAAAACAATGTTAGGTTCCGCAAACCTTGACAATTTTGGGTTTCTTTACAAAGAAGGTTCGTGAAATTAGTTTTTTACCACCTTATTCACCCTTCTTATTCCCTTTATGTTTTGCATTTCAAAAAGCACTATTTTCAATAAAAAATTTATTTTTTTAAAACTAAATAAATGGATTTAAATAACATACTAGTGTCATGTCAAGCACCTCCACGTGAGATCTCCCGCAGAAACCGAATGTTGAATGTCACCTATTATTGTAGGGGTTTCAGAGCTTTTGTTACATTGAACGCGTAAAACGACGTTTCCTCGCCTTTTTTAAGAATGTTAAACTATTAGAATGGATTTATTATAGAATTATTTATTTAATCCGTCATTAATATATATATAAATATATATGTATAGGCTTTTTATGAGTAACGGCCTCGTAATGCATTCAAGATTTTTGTATTTAAATTTTATGCGAATATAAACAAAATTATCTTATATCCTTTGAAAACTATCGTTTCTATTTTATGTATTACCAGGCATTTTTAGAAATAAAGGTGCCAGAACGCTGTTTAAATGTTTTTATTATGTTAATGATATTGTTCTATATTTGTTTTTTAATCTGTCAAAAATAAACCATTAGCCGTTCCGGATTTCCAATTTTTTGAATGAAATAAATTTCAAATTTTAAAAATTTATTTCGATATTCCTGAAGAGCAGCCTTATAGAATTTAAGTTTAATTAACAAAAAGGGAATAAACTATTTCTCTTCCTAAACTTCCAGATTTTGTAAGAAGTAAAATTATTATAACATTTCTTAAAAGGTTTACTTAACAAGGATCTTGAGGAAGGCGAGTTGCTTCACCGATCCAAGGAACATAGTAGTATTCTAAGATTTATGTAAAGGCTGCTGACATGATTTGTGTTTAAAAAATATTCACCCTAAATTTTAAAATACGATTCCACTTTGAGAAGAGATTCTCTGATTGGTTAGCATGCGTGGGAAAATATTCGTTTTCTCCACTCATAGGACATACGTGATGTTCTGAAATCTCCACATTATCTACCTTATTTATTTCCTCCATACCCATCAGTGTGAAATTTGATAGGGTGCTCTCGAACAAATTTTTAAAAAACGTCAATTTATCATTCAAAAAAAATGGAAATGCGAATGAATCCATGAGAAATCCGTAACGTAAAATTCTGTAAAAACTAATCATGTTTATTGAGTTCAAGACCACAAAAAAATTGAAACATCATTAATTAGCTATCTTTAAATAGAGGTTGGTTTAAGAATACTCCCCAATTTAATCCGCCAGATTAAAAACTTACTTTACAGGGTTTTCAAATTATTTTGGTTGTTCTGCAGTTAAAATTTGATTGACGAAAAATCTAAGAAAAAAGTTAAAAACGAAGAATGAAAAAAACTAAGGAATAATTTTTAAATGTTCAATAATTACGTTTTTTATAGACCGTCTCACATAGGTTTTCATGTGGCGGTAGTAACCATGGCAATCTTAACGTGTTATCGTCACTAGCCCCTGTGTCAAGCTTTTGAACAGCTCTGTTTCATTTCAGGGCTACCGCTATTTACCACACTACTCACCCTTCCTAATCCCAATTGAGGAGCTTTTTTTAAAGTGGAAACCTCTCGTAAAAAGCTGTTCCTCGAAAATGAATCCGAGCAATTTAATTCAATGCGAGATGGGCTAGTAGCCATAGAAAAACAAGATTTTGATTGTTACTACCAACGCATCAAAGACTTATGATTAAAGGTCCTTAGACAACGAAATTATAGAAATCTAAACAATATTCGAATCAACTACGTTTCGTCTCAAACTTTTAGATTCCTTCTAACTTTGTTCTTAAAACATGTGATTTCTTCAATAATGATATTTTACTGCAATATTTTAGAATATCTTTTATCGTTCTGTTTGTTTAAGAATGGGCAATGGACTTAAATAATGCCTTATTTCACAGTTTTTGGTATTTTTTAACATTCTAAAAGGGTAGCCATACTTAGAAATTTTGAATATTGGAAGAACCGTATGGATTTAAAGGGAATACTTACATGTATATTCTCTGGCCATTAACTAAATAAATTTCCATAAAACTGCTTACAGAAAGTAAAGGCTTAATTAGGCCTGGGCGTGAGCTTACTCTTAGTGCAAATGAAACAAAATCATTAGCCCGTAAGGCTTTTAGTCAAATGAAATAAAGGATGTCAGAAAAAATTGCCAGTCCAAGTTCCATTCAAGCCTCAGTAACTGTGATATTTGGTGATCCGGTTTTGTTGTTGTTACAAAAGATCTACATTAAATAAACTCAAAGACATGAAAGTGAACAATTTATTGCCCTATTTTCAGCACATATATATTAGAGGAAAGCTTGCTCGTGAAGGGAAGAAACTTATGCGCCGGAAACATTCGCGGTACATACGTTTAACATGTTTGATGCAATGATCAAAGTAATAGCCCGTACTACTAATGTCCTGGAGGTTAGAATTGTGGTTTTCTGGCTCTACTCATTTTCAGCTTTCCAACAACGCGGACTTTAATTTTAAAGTCTAAAAAAGGAAAGCTGTTGACAGAAGACAACCTACCTTCAAACGACGCTTAGATTTAACATCCTGTGCTTACAAAATCGTGGAGATACAAGAAAATGTTTATAAATCGGTAAATAACTACGGTTCGACCAATGTTTTAACGTATCGACGTTTGCCAATTTTATCCCATATATAACCTTGCATACAATTTCGTTAATTATATTTTATTTTTTATCTCGTTTTTGTATGGGATTTTAGAAGTAATAAATATAAACGAAAACGCCTAAAAAGAAACGTAGTTAAGACTAAACGTATCCAGCCGAACAGCAGGAAGGCGAATTGTACCTACACGATTGAATACAGAACTAACTTACAAGAATACCGAATCAAAACGACTATAAACTTGGGTATACACGTGTCATTTCCATTGAGTACGATCAGGGTTACGACAATATGAACGCTATTTGCCAACATGACGAAAATAATTGTCAGAATAGGGGACTTTCGTGACTCAAAAAAAAACCAGGGATGTGGACGAGGTCAAAAAATGTCGACTGAAATATCAATGGTCCGCAAACTTTTAGTTCTTTGTTTGAGTGAATATATTTTATTGATGGTTTACCATAAAAACTTCTGGTGATAAACGCAAAAGAATTTCTTTCTAAATCAACATATGAAGTTTTCCAAATTAATGCTCTCTTTTTGGTATACTTTCTTTTGTTTATTAGACAATTTTCAAAATAAAATGATTCGTTTACCAACTACTTGAATTTCAATTCAAACAAAAACAACTTTTGTTAAGACTATTCGAAAATTCATCAACCAAGTCGTTATTCGCATCCATTTAAGTGTTAATCGAATTTCCAAGTTTTAATCATTCAATACAGAAATTTCTTTCTTGTAAACAATTATCAATAATGGGCTAAATAAATGAATGTTTACTATTTCGGTCTTAGTTTATGTCAAGCGAGTTTGATAATCTTTTTATTAATCATCTTCAAATTTGAAACACTTCGCGAGTGCTTGTACGTTTACGAATGAAACAATTCTAGTTAAATCCGGCTTTGCTCGAAAAGGTCGACTCAATTGAATCAAATCAATGGTACAATATTAACCGATCTGTGATGTCGACCGGTTTTATACGACCTAGGTTTTCTGCGAGGGTCGTTTGATGGTCTTATTCTCCTGAAAATGGGATCCGCTTTTTTCCAGCATCTCTCCTCGATGAGATATGTATTCATTTGGAGTTACCTGAGCTTTTTTATATCCAGAATTCACAAAGGTAAGCCTTTTTTTCTATCATATTAACTTTGTAATCAAGGAAAAACTCGGTGTCAGAAATTGAACTCATGAGTGTTCGTTAGATTCATATGCATTTATTGTTGAGTGATTTTCAGGGTTCTTAACCCTGTCTTTATATTTTGAACCTCCGATTTTAGTCATATAATTTCTAATTCGCCTTTGATAGGTTGGACAGTTTTGTGAATGTACAAACTAAATTCATTAAGCTCTAAACACGCTCATGAATCATTCATGCTTCCTGGGTTGCATAAATTGTGAAAATATTTAAATATATCCCTTTTGTCTCAAACAACGAGAAATTGGATTTAAAGGCAATGTTTTCGACTTGGTAAATGATTTCGTAATATTACATATTTTAAGGTGTGCGATAAATAATAATATATTTTGGGGAATCATTGATTAAATTTAAGATTGATACATTGAACAAAACAATTTCCTTGTCTATAGTTTCCATCGTATATGATCATTTTTATTAGTTTGATTTTATAAGCCAAATTGAGACTTATTGCATAGTGTGGTAATTTATTTCTCCATTTAGATTTTGTTGAGGAGTTATCCATAAAACCATTTTAGAGAGTTTGTTTACATCCAGAATCTTTTTTTATGGTACATATGCAATGATACTTTTAGTCATATTTTTAGAATTAGTTTTTGTAATATTGGCTGTTGTCACTCATTTGATATCCCTGACATCTATATTCTACCGATATATCCATCAGAGTATCTTAATATTTTTACTCTTTCAAATCTTCTAATACTCAGTTGACAGTCAAAGAATCACTGCTGATTATAAAATCATTGGGCCGATTAATATGAAGTTGATTAATGAGGCTTTAGGAACACCGATACGTTTCAGATACAACAATTTTGAAAACGTAGATCGGCTTTTCTGTAAATACGAGAATTCTACACTTCCTTTTGCCTCCTACGGGCCCGAACAACTCGGCGGGTCCTCCAGAATGCTTAAAACAACTTCAACAGACTACCAAATAGTCAATTCTTCAATTGGTATAAACGGTTATTTTGGAATCAAGATACTTGGCCGAATCGATCGAGACGACGAAAATGTGATTTTGTGTCAATACTCCACACGTTTCACGATTGGGAGCTCTCAAGCCATCAATCTTTTCGTGATAGGTACGAATTTCTATTCATAGCTCCGGTAAAAATCAAGCCGTTCATATCGCCGGTTAACCCAATGATTGGAGACACCGTGACCCTTGGATGCATCATAGAAGGCTACCCCTACCCAACAGTGGAAATACTCACACCAAAAAACACACAATATCAAGCAGTACAGATGAATCCTCCCACGACTAAACTGATTTCATACAAATATGTTGTCACCATCCCAAATATTGATGAAACATGGGATAATAAACGTCTATATTGTTATGCGATTCAAACCGGGGGTAGGACTATAGAGCACTACGTGGCTGTGCATATTTCAAGTGAGCATATGTGTGAACATAGACAATGATAATAATGGGAACAATCCATCCTTGGTCATTAGTATCACACTCGGTTTGGTTGGTACTCTACTTCTGATCATTTTGATCGCTTGTCTGATCGCCATGTTTATCAGAAGAAGATCCAAAAAGCGACGTTTGTTTATTTGATGTTCAGAAGAAACTGTTCAGAATGCTTACCAAGCAAGAGGGAATATTATATTTGATTCAGTACCGAATGTATTCTGTTTATAAATGTAGATAGAACAAATCCCTGTACTACGCCCGAATGTGCCAGTGGAAGAAAACCAGGCCCGGATATTTAGACAGCCTGAAAACCCAACGAATGCATATGAAGTTTCGAGAGGCGCCTTCATCTAATAATGATATTTATATATTTTAGATAATAATTTGCACTTTTTAATTAGTTAATTCTATTAATTCAAATTTCCTCGGAACTTTGAAATCGTGTAATCCAAAAACCTTCAAATATTATCAGAAAGTCTCGTACCAGCTGTATTTTTTCTTGAATTAATCAGGTAAAAATTCATATCAAGGGATTTTATCCAAGCTACAAATACTATTTTGGGTATCGAAAGGAAGTATCCTTTGGTTTTGACAAATCTCGAACTGAATACATCCGAATCGACATAAAATACCTCGTTAATATATTTGACGTCGTGAATATCTACATTATCAATCGTTATCAGCAAATTTCACCATTATGTTTATTAGCATATGTATTGACATTACCGAATGTGTAAATCCTACCCTTCCTGCAATAATTTGGCCTCAAAATCCATTCGATACATACATAAAGCCTTTGTATGTTCTAGTTATTTACCTACCCTACATCTGATTAAGAAAGACGGCAAGATGTGTTTCTTGACATCAAATGGATCGAACCTTGATAATATTTAACGAAATAAAACAAAATCCACTCAATTAATTGGTCTAAGGCCTAATTGAAACTGATTCTTCAGTTTTACTAAGATAAAAAGAACATTGTTTTTTAAATAGCATGACCCAATCGTCTAAACTCTGAGTAAAGAACATGATAATGGTGGACCTCAGACGAGGTGAAAATGCATGTGATTCCTATTAAAAATGTACCCATCATAAACTTGAATGATTTCACCCCTAATGAATTAAATTTGTTATTAAATTTTGAAATTATAGAAACAACCCAAACATAACTTACATTAACTAATTTTGGATGCTTACAACTGAAATTCCGGAGAGTTAAAAAAATTGTGTTGCTATGTTGAATTATTCTGAGCTATATTAAAATAGATAAATAAAATTGTTGTTCGAATCAACATATCCATTCATCTGAACCAAATCCATCCGAGTCATCTTCATCGCCTTGGAATTAAAGATTATAAACTGTCTGCCATCATCTCATTCATAGCCTTCAATCTCTGCTCCAATAGTCCAACAATAGATGTATCCTCCTAACATCGTAACACATATTACCTCAACCGGTCCCTAAATTATTCAAATTATACCTTATTTGTTGGTACTTTCTTAGGTCTTAAAAGGGTTTTGGTGTTTTTGATTTGGTCAAGAAGTGCGCTTCGTTGTATCGGCTGATAATAAAGGAAAATACCTCAGGAGCTTTGGGCTCCTCTGCAATCATTTCATCAGTATCGCTGGCAGAAGTATCATGTCGGATTGGAGATGGGTGGGATTCAGAATCGGGCTTGACTGAACGCGGTGGTGGTGGTGGTGGGGGAGGAGGAGGTATTGAATGGGTGGTGGCTTTGAGATTTTCACCGTGTCCTTTTTCAGTAGGTTCGGAGGTTTGAGTGGGGTTGGGCGGTCTCCTTCTCCCTAAAATCAAACAGCACCACAACTTTTGCGCACGGTTTGTCCTTTTTCTGATTTCAGTTTTGCTAATTCAGCTTTCCTGATAACCCTGGCCACTTGATCAATTCCACCATATTGTTCAACCAAAGAAATAATTTCTTGGGCAATCTTGGGATTCGACACGAGCTTGCCATTCAGATTCATGGACGCGAAAAGCAATAACCAATCGGTATCGCATTCATCAAGCTCAAATCACGACAATATAACCTTGAAACCATGGTCAGGATGGTAGCCTATGATGTCGTTGTCGCTAGTCGGTTTTATGTGTCGGAAATCGTAGGGATTACCGATTTCTATCTTTGTAGGTTTCTTTTGAGGTTTTGAAAACGATGGAATCATGCTGTCAATTTTGATTCTGCTGAAGAATGACGATTTTCCGCCTTTTTCGCTACCACCTAAAATCAGAATATTTAAACATATCGGTAATAATTCCTACCCTAACAAATTATTATTGAAACGACGAACAAAAACTGTTTCTTCACTGAAACGCGTACTGCAGAAACTTTACTATCAGGTATTGCTAGCTTTTGTCGACGATATTCAGTGTAATTTATGATTGTAAATCAGACATGCCATGAGAACATCGGCCTTTCCTCTAGGTACTAAGGAAGCCTTGTCTATACTTTTCTAATTCAAATTTTGTTAAGTTTATCACAGGAACGACTTGGAACCTGAGATATGTTTCATATTTGTTTGATGTCACCAATTTCGATAAATGGCTGTTTTTGTTAACCTTAGAAATTATTTTTTGGGGTGTATCGAGTTGTGAAGGATTTAAATTTTAGATTTAGTTACATTACATCCTAGTCTAGCGAAGGAGATGTGAGGGTCTATCAAATCAATCGATTTTGAGAACTCTAGAGATTGATAATTTATCGTTTGAAAAGAAGCATTTATATCACCTAATAACCATCAGCCTAGATACTACAGTTCTTGCTCACACTGAATTAAATCCTCACTTTAGCGAGAACGAACATAAATTAGTCCTCAATTAATACTTTAAAGTAATAATCTAATCGATCTCTCATGATCCATTTTTCAGTATTGTCTTTTTGGCGAATTTAACAACTTGAAACATATCCAATTCAGTCAAGATAATCACCTCAATTTTCATTGCCATTTAATTTTAAAATTTAGTAACAGGAATATTGGGTCATCAAAAACATAAAATGAGTTTTTCCAATATTAACTATCAGTTTTTGATTGTTAAAAATCATTTTTGTTACGCGGCACACGTGAGTTTTTAAAGATGGACTGACTTTGTTGGGGCTTTCCCTTTCTTGTCATAAAATTCCTCTTTATTATTCTGAAAAAGATCTGATAATAAAATCTCAACTTAGTCATAAAATAATAAGAATGACAGAATGAACTTGATAACTCATAAAATGCCACACGTGTCCATCTTAATTCATTTTATTTACAAAATAAACCTAATTTAGAAGTATGGTAATGAAATTAACCACTTAATCGCCTTGAGGATTGTGCAAACATAAAATTACAGAAATTGTGCCAGTGAGAGCCCTAATGAACTTAATTTTTTACTCAATGAATGAAGTGAAACTCTAACAACTTGTACTATTAAATATTTTGATTCAAACATCGATCTAGGATTTGCTTTCAGTGTCGAAAAGTAATTTTTTGGCCTTAGGCTGGCTAAACAATATGAATTGTTGGTTTTCAGCAAGAAAGATGATGTGTTATATAATCTTTAAACTCGATTTTAAAAGATCAAAAGAAATTTTTAATTGGTCATCTATTTGACACGTAAAAGAAACGAAAGCATATACTGCATCGTCTTGTAACTAATTCAATAAAAGTTTATACGTGTACCTTGAACAAGTAGGCAGTAGTCAAAGAAATAAGTTAAAATGCAAAACCATATTAATAAAATCAACTAAATTCCACCTAGAAATGTGATTTGATGTTAAACTAGACAACAAAAATATTGAAATATAAGAGTAGTTATTTCCCAAAAATTCAAAAAAAATTAATTCTTCGTTTATTTGTTTTGATTGATCAATACAAAAGAAGTAACCGTATTAAAGATACATGTGTTTTCTAAGAGACACTGTCCGCCTTAATGTTCATAATACGTTTCGTCTGTTTTTAACAGAATTTTAACCTGTTGACAATGAAAATTATTTTAATTAAATGAAGGAAATATCCTGCTATGTGAGTAATAGCCATCTTGAAAATATATGCATTTTGTGTGATATTTTTGATTTTAGCATACAAATAGATTATATTTTACTGATACTTTTCTCGGTAAAAACTAATACCGCCATTGACACCTTAATTTTTGATATCATTCTGACAAGGATGTTTTCACAACGACCGAATTTATAATTTATTGAAGTGGAATATCATAAACCCTAAATATATAATTAGTTTTAAGGTCTGTAGACCATATCTAATTCGTTTAAAATTGATTGATAAAAAAGTTTAAATTAGGTAACCACGATAGCTGTCTTTAAAACACTCTTGGGAAATTCTGATGAGAGGAATCCACAAATTTAAGAAACACAATCAAAGTATGACAAGTTTCAAAGGATAAAGCTGGCCATTTAGAAACATCTAGCAATACGACAAAAAATCGTCAACAAATGATGATTTTTGATACAAATGATATAATTCATTATAATTCGTCCCAAACTTTGGCCCGTTTTAGATATAGAGAAATTTTTATTTCTTTGTTAAACTCGTTTATTTTGAAACTAAACACATTACAAGGATAGAAAGTCTGGATGCATACGCGGTGGTAGAGTATAGTGATCAATCAAACATAGTCAATGGTTAAGTAAGATACACGGCTCACCGATTTCATAATAATTGAGATAAAAAATATAAGTTAAATTTGAGTTGTAAAGAGATGTGGGTTAATAATATTTAAAAAACATTCAATCACTTATCTGATTAAGTAATAATTTAAAGGTACTTCTAAATATTCTCTTCAATCAAGATTTTTGTGTTTAGCTTTGATATAACAAGTTTTCTGTTATTTATCCCAAATAGAAAGGGATTTTTTCAATTTTTGTTACATTCAAAGCATGATACCTGGTTCGTGGTGCCCTTAGCACTTACGCTGCTGTTTTAATCAATTTGCGATTATTTTACTACACGATGACTTTGGCCAGACTTCCTTGCTTTATTGCATAACAGTAGCGTTGGACATAATTACCCATCAACCACTCTCATTAGAAGTAGTTAAAATAAACGGAGTTGGCCTTTATGGAAGACAGCATAGAAAAGTAGATTTTAGGTTGATAAATTAAAGGAAAAAAGGCTATATGAAGGTTTGGTAGTGAGGCAAGCCAACATATTCTTGATAAAGATCATATTTGAAATACTTTTGCTTGATTAAATAAAAGTTATTTATGTGTTAAACTACACAGTAATAAGTTTAATTCTTCATATCGACCGTAGATGGATGAAATACATGGGGTGATATTTTAAAAATCTGGGTAAATATGAAGTTATTTTGAACTGAAGATGGCTTTAAAGGGTTGGATATTTCTATCACCTACTTAGTGAAACCACCGATACATAAGTTTTATGAGCCAGGCTTTTAAGTTATTTTTTCTTATAAGTATTTTTCGTATCTTGAATGGATAGTTCGTGACTCGTATTTAGAGTTATACACATTGAGACACTATTAAGTAAAGATTATTATCTTCCGATACAGAGACTAATGAGTCAAGAATGACGGAAATACGTTGAAACCCCCATCTATAAAAAATTCCCCTCGTTCTTTAATTTTTTTGGCATGGATGTAGGGCAAGCGATGTTTTCTATAACAAAAATGTTATTCTGATCATTAAAAGCTGAGAATCCTCCTTGAATAAGCATATAATTCACAGCTTTACAAAATCCTGTAAACCAAGAAAATCTTCCTAAACTGTACAAAAAATTAGATCAGTAATTTTCTAATCAATAGCCTAGTTTCTATTCAACATTTATGCTTGAATTTCATTCATTTTAGACTTCATGTTCTTGTAGAAGTTTATATACACTACCGGGTCTTTCATCCAAGATCATCCACCGTGACTTCCAAAGTCATCCACCGTGATTTTCAATATCATCCAATCCTGACACGCGCGTTACTTTTTTGCTTTTTATGATGACAGATACTCACAAAAAACCCGTTTCTCAATCAATAAGGAATGTAGTCATTCGGCTAATCATTAATGAGGGGAAAAGTCAAAGAAAAGTGGCTGATTTTCTACAAATTCCACGTCCCACCATCCAATCTATAGTCAGTCGATACAATTCAGTGGGCTTATCTACCCCTGGTCAACGTGGAGGACCCCGAAGAACTGTTTTCACAGAAGAGATCTGTTCTCAATTACATTCATTAATTGACGACAACCTCACCACAACTGTAGAAGAAATAAAAAGGGCCCTGGGAGTAAACGTAAGCGAAACAACTGTATGGAAACGGATGAAGCAGGAAGGGTTCACATATAAATTGAAGCGCCCTGTTTATCAACGGCGGAACGATGCAGACGTTAAAGCTAGCCCTAACGAATATATTCGAGTGTACACGTCTACCTCCCAAATTTTCGTATATCTGAACATTGTGTTAATTGACGAATCTCAGTTCAATCTATATATGTTCAGAAGCCACTCCTGGGTAAGGAGATGATATCCCTGAATCCGATAGTCAGACCAATCATAAGAAACATAACGATGATATTGGCTGTAAAGTCAGCGAATATATTTCACTGTAAGGCCATAACCACCTATGTGAATGCCGATATATTTAGGCAATTTTTAATGGATATATGAAGAATTTCGAGAAGATAGTAACACTACATTCTGGTTATGGACAAATATAAATTTCCATCACTCCAAAGATATATTATCTTATGAAAATTTTTTTATTTTCACTTCCGACAACGAAATTCCCAGTTTCTTAATATCTCTAGGAGGTATTTTCATATGAAAAATGTCATGTCAGAAGAGACTCTTTACCAATTAGAACATATGTACTTATTGATCATATGAGAGTGTCTGCCCAAGAAATTCTGAATAATATATTATCAAACTGTTATTCTCAATATGTAAGTATATTTTCGAGCGGTGTTGACTCTAAGTATGCATTGGAACACACGAATATTAAATTATTGTAATGATCGTTAGTTTTGAACTTTGATGTAGTTTTCACAAGCAATATCTACATTTAAAAGAATAGAATTCTATAAAATTATTTTACGCTACCATGCATGCCCAAATTGGAATACTTCGTATATCAAGATGGATGCGTTTTAAATCATGGTGGATGCGTTTTGAAATCACGGTGAATGATCTTGGATGCAAGACCCGGTAAATTCTTCTGTAGAATGGCAAGATAAGTCGAACAGTTGAGTTGATTTAATTCTAAAATAACCAAAAATAAACAGACGATATATTTTAAATATCTTATAAAAGCACGCAACCTTTCTAAAATCTTGAAATA
>JWZT01000358.1:281558-300840 GCA_000827895.1 Thelohanellus kitauei
ATAACGCCGAATGTTTCCTGGAATACCTCCTAGAGATATTTGAAATCTTTCAAGCACGAGAGATTTCAGAGGTCTACCTTGTAATGGATAATGTTCCATTTCATAAAACGGCACTGGTTCAAAATACGATTAGGGCTTTAACCACGTTCCGATCTATTTGCCGCCCTATAGCCCATTTTTAAACCCCATAGAAAATCTTTTTTATAAATGGAAGGGGTTAGTGCGTCAGGCCAATTCAAGAACAGCAGACGAACTTTTTTCATCTATTGAAACATGCAGCAGCCACATAACATCGAATGACTGCCTTGGGTTCTACAGACACATGGAAAGCTATTTGCCGGACTGTATTCAAGGTTGTCCTGTTGAAAACTAATATATTTTTATTCTAAATTATTTTAATTTTTGCGTGGAAAATTTATTGCACAAAGTGGAAAATTGATTGCACAGTTTCAGCCGCCTCGCCGCAGAGTGGAAAATTGATTGCACTATGTGGAAAATTGGCTGGTCAAAGGTGTAAGTATGAACTAGCAGCAAAACATGCTTTGCAAAAATTCTATTGTACTACATAGTTGATATGATTTAATTATCAAACTGCAACATATAAGATGAAATGGTTTTGAAAGATCTCGTTATTGAATTTTAAATTTCAAAGTAAAGCTCTGATTACCACATTTTAAAATGATAATACTATTATATTCTCAAGTCGTATACCAGCTGTTCTCACCTTTTTTTCGCGCCGCAACCACTTTTATCCTTTTCCCAAAACACTGCGACCCTCCGCGTCAAAATTTTTTGTGGGAGGCATAATTAACTGTACTTTTTTTAAATTTAGAAATCGTAATCATATTATATATATCTGATACACAGGATATAATTAAATTTTAAGAAACTGAACGTAACATGACTTTTATGTTAAATAACGAAACATTATGCAATTATTTTGGTTCAAGATATATTTATTTAATATAAAAGTACGATTAAATATTTATCACTTGAATTATTTATTTTTCAAAATAACCTAATCTCGACATTCATGGTGTATATTTATGTTCAAATGTGAATTAGCAGCGAAGCCTGAACAACATTGTAAACTACATTGATAAAATTTTGTCTCGACAACGCCTTAAATCAAGTTAACGTCAGTGCGAAGGTTGAGTTTATTTCTGCTTCACCAGATATCGAATTATTGGAATTGTTATTGCAAGGACACAACAAAGGTTATCCTCCGCGTCAAGTCTACTTCTATATTTAGGCTTGATAAATAAAAAGCTGTAAAATCCAGTTTCTCATAGATATATTGTTGGAAATTGAAGAAGAAGGTGTAAAAGCGTCTCAGACATAACATGGTATGACTGCAAACGCTTTATCCAGAATTGTGAAATTGATAATGAGGTTAAATCGGTTTTGGAAATATCGCCATTAATGATTTCAATAAACACTTCTTGTGATGCCTCAGGAACATCTTCATCTTTAACAGTAAATGGACTTATTGTAGTGAAAATAAGGTGTCAGGTAGATCTGGGAAAAAATGATACTTCATCCCTAATCATGTGGAAATGTTCATTCACAGTAATTCTCGTTATATTTCTTTGATTAGGTTAAGCGTCATTTTCCTCATAGAACGCAGATAAGGTTGGCAACATGTAAATTTTATTTTTGTCCAATTTTGTTTGCTAAAGCTTAAGTTTCATTTTGAAGGATTTAATCTTTTCTGATAAGTAGAGAAGTGTTGCACCTGGTCCTTACCGTGATAAATTTATGTCATTCAATATGGCAAATATATCAACCAGATAAGCTATTTTCTGTAAATCATATTCTTCGCTATAAAGTGCCTCGAACTGTGGTTTTGCTTTCTGATTAAAAAAGAGTTTTATTTCTTCATGAAAATCAAAACCACGTTTTAGAACTTTGATCTTGATAACCATCTCTCTTCAGTGTGAAAAACAGAAAATTTTTGGATGTATTAAACTTATTACAAATTTTTGAAAACAGTCGACTGTTCAAAGAACTTGATCTAACAAAATTAATATAATTAATCACCTTTATAATTACTTGTTGTAATTCCTCTGGCAGTTTTCTCGTTGCTAGTGTTTTTTGAAGCATCATACTGTGAGTTCCAATCAACTTTCTGATAATCATTCTGTACCAAACTTTAAAATCCAGACCGACATCCTACCATACTTGGAGCACCATCTGTACACGCGTCGCAAATGTCTTCTCTTGAGATTTTATGGATTTCTAGAAATGAACCAACATTTCAAATATATCACGTGACGTAGAAGTTGTTTCAAGAGGTTTGTTGAAGAGAAACTCGTCTTTTAAATTCCCTTCCTATATACACCTAGCATAAATTAAAACTTGTGAGCAATTTTCAACATTCGTAGATTCCTCAGCCTAAATACTAAATATTGAAAGTGAAGAAGATTTCGTAACCTGTTGTAACGTAAAAGGTGAGTCCGGAAGGAATCGAACCGACCCATCAATGATGCTCACACAGTGGTCGCCTGACTGTACCACTCAGCGCTTCTACAGAAGTACGGATATAGTATTTATATATCTTTACACCTGTATCATCTGATCGAGAATAACTGCAGACATTTCAACTATTTTACTGTATAATGTGTCGTTGGGTATGCGAAGGCTACTTAATTTATTTATAAATGGCTCTCCAATCATGACCCGATCAATTTCTTTTGTTCCCAGCAACTCCTCAGCTATTGTGCGAGGTTTCATAGCTCTCGTGATTCTGAGCTCCAGCAAATAAGATGCTTCAACAGCAACTGTTTGGATTTTTATAAGTGCCACAAACGTCAAGCCTGATTTTCTTGACTCAGCTTTCAATCTAGAATAATTTGTATCCTTGTTCAAAAAGTTCGGATGCATATCAAAATGATGTTGCAGTTTGCTCTGCTTCATAGAGATTCAGCTGATAGATCACAGACACAAATAACGCATTTGGGTTATTCAATTCTAGAATGAACTATTGAAGCGAATCCGAAGTGTAAATAATCTTCATGACACTTTCGTGTGTTGACGATCGTTGGTTTCGTATTATTGTCATGTGTAATTATTGATATATTCATGAATAGATCTATTCATCGTAGTCGGGCCAGAGCTTGTGAGCAGTTTCACAAAATCACAACAGTTCCATATGTAAATATTAAATTAAATAGCACGAATTATAAACCTTTATATTTAATATTTGCTTCAATCATGACATTTCAAAGTAGAAAAATTTTTTATTTTCCAACAAGACAAATATCGGGTTTTACATTCAATAATTCGCACCGTGACATTCAGTGACGCACCTTATTAAAATTTGAAATACGTAAAACTAAAGATTTTTATTTAAAAAATTCACTTTCAAATATAAACAATAATAGTATTTTAACATCTGTTGATGTCCCTTTCCAATGTGCAATCTTCTAAGAAACGTTCACTTTGTCAAATAGAATTTTTTACTGTTTTTGAAGTCACCAAAGCACACGCATTTGTCATTCTTGAAATAAGATCCTTTTTCATTCTTGGAATGGCGGTTCCTCATCCCAAAGATTTTATCTGAGAGAAAACTTGTTCATGTGGGTTAAGGAAGGGACTGTATCTCTGGAGCTAGTGTATGTGATATGGGTAGGTATCAAAATCTCGAGATTTGCATGGTGAAATCTTACATTATCCATACGATTTTGAGTTGTGAATTCTTCATCAGTATCTAGTATTTCCGTTAAAGATTGGATTCACTTTCAAATATAAACAATAATAGTATTTTAACATCTGTTGATGTCCCTTTCCAATGTGCAATCTTCTAAGAAACGTTCACTTTGTCAAATAGAATTTTTTACTGTTTTTGAAGTCACCAAAGCACACGCATTTGTCATTCGAAATAAGATCCCTTTTTCATTCCTTGGAATGGCGGTTCCTCATCCCAAAGATTTTATCTGAGAGAAAACTTGTTCATGTGGGTTAAGGAAGGGACTGTATCTCTGGAGCTAGTGTATGTGATATGGGTAGGTATCAAAATCTCGAGATTTGCATGGTGAAATCTTACATTATCCATACGATTTTGAGTTGTGAATTCTTCATCAGTATCTAGTATTTCCGTTAAAGATTGGAGAAATCTTTTAAAGATTTGTGAATTGCAAATTTTTATGTGGGTAACTTTGAATGTCACGTTGCGAAACGTTGAATATAAACCCCGGCATTTACCAAGTTTAGAGAAGACTTTTTGATAGTTTGCGTCCACTTTGAAAAGGGTAACGCATTTGGATTTGGTTGTGGTGAATAAAGCGATAAAAATATAAATTCAAGTTCCCGTTCGATAGTTAAAATTTATAAAAAGTTTAAATATTTTCAGGATTTAATGAATATTTACCTTATAGGCCAAATTGATTTTAGATTTTTTAGAATGCACAGATTTATGCGGTTTTTTATTAAAAAATTGTAGAAATATGGTATATTATTTTAAACAACAGACTTTTAAGATGTGTAAGTGATTGTCTAGAATTTCACAAATAGCTTATCTCTGTTGTATCTATGATCCTGGAGTGGCGTAAAATTACGTCACTTCAACCTGTTTAATGATGTAGTTTTAATGGTAAAATATATTTATGCTGTTACAATTTAAATTTTAGGAAACAAATGATTTAGTTGACTACGATACCTTTATTTCAAATGCAATTAAAGAAAAACTATTCAAAAACAAGCAGAAAAAATTAGTTTAATGATATCTTTTACACGTTTTAACAAACAAATACGTCACATTTTCCAAATTCTTTAGCGGCCCTCAGGTTGAGAATCTCTATCTAAGATGATAAATTATATCATGACCATTCTCAAATCAGTTGAATTTCAAATATATTTCTATATTTCCTTGAAATTGGTAGCCTTAAAATATAAAGACAATGAATGTTAAATTCCAAAGTAAGTATGTATATTCGAAAATCCAAAACAAGTTGAGATAAAATAAAGAATATGGAAATAAGAAACGATAATATTTACAGTCAAGTGCGCATACCCATTGATGAAATATATTTTAAGTGTTTTGTCTAAGAAATCTCCTTAAAAAATAAAAAAACAACTCTGAATAACAATGCACCACTTGAAGATAGTAAAAAAGGCAAACATATGAAAAATGAGCTAAATGCAACTTCATGTGAAAAAAATCCGATTGGTGATCCCCATTCTCCTCTTTAGACGCCATTCCTAACTTTGATGTGCCTACGATAATACAATTCATTTCTAAGATGAACATAATCTAAGATAAACGGAGTTTTCTACAAAAAATTCGGTCTAGTTGAGCGTGTTTATAATCGCGATCCATTGTAAAATATAAATGCAACCACAGATACAAGGCGTTTTTTGTATAAGCTTAGTGTTTTAAATCGCATCAGCATCTTCAACTGCGATTCTAAAATACCAACATGTTATTTGATCCGATCTAGATACTATATCTGGGTATTCGTCTCATATATACATCACAATATTCTTATTGCATCTTCATGGAGTGGGGTGATCAACATACATCTCATATATGGCCCAAAATGTGCTTAGCTTGTAGGCAGACATTAATTCAAGGAGTATTATAGTGATGGGCGATCTCGCAAGACTTTTAGTCGCTAAATCAAACAGGAAATCCAAATACTAGCAATCGAATCTACTTCTGCAATTGGGCATAACACCTTTAATTTCTGGTTCGTGGAACGCCACCTACACTGAGCACATTCAAGTATCAGTATTCAAATAGCTGGTGACACCCTGCTATGTACAAGTGTTAATTTCGTTAATAAAATTCTTATTTTGATCAAAAATTAAACAAAACGCAAAAAACGTCCAATTCTTAATATTGTACATTTTCCCATATTCATGAAAATAGATATTAAATTCTCTCGTTTTCAATCACTTCGTGTTAAATATATTGCAAAGATCTTAATAAAAAATCACAGAATAGACGGAAAAAAATCCAGACAGCACAATAGAAAGGGAAACTAGAAGAACTTGAGTGCAAAATGTTGATTTTAGATCCTTGTACAAGATTAAATGAATATGTGGATAATTTTAAGGAATTTCATAATATTATACAATATGCAATCCCTAAACGTGCTTATTCCAATATTAAATATCTTGAATTTGACTGTGTCTAGTTTTACTTTATTAACTACCCTCTATAGTTTAGCACATGGTTTTAAAACGTCACATCTGCTTAAAAATGTATAAACACACCTGGATACAAAAAATTTCATTTCAAATATGATTTATGCTCCTAAAACAATGACAGAAGCCCAACTTGGATAAAGTAGTAATCAACAGAAATCCCACTGCTGATCAAATGGTAGATAAGGTCATATACAAAAACAAAGTCACTATAAGAGGAGTGATGCCAACTTACACACAGATTTTACAACTCAGGAGATAATATTGTAAACTAATTTTTTAATTTGGATGACTCGCGATTCAAGAAATTAACTAATATGATCTAACTGCAGGAGGAACAGAGGGGAATTCATCATCAAGAGTCTCGTCAATAACAGGTCGATACCCTAGTTCAACCTGAGTTAATAACACTTTAACCTCGAGCGTGGTAAAATCTCTTATCCATGATAATGTATGTTTCCGCCAGTGTTTTTCAAGTGGTAGCCTTTTCTGACCCTCCAAAGGTTTGCTATAATCATATTCATCAATTCGAGTCTAATACTCATCAAAAATACCTTGTAATCTTCGCGAGAATGGGCGCCACGACTTTCCTTCCTGGCCTCCGCAGAAACTATGGTTTGGACTGCATTAATCATGAGGTTTTGATATTCTAGTGCCTCAATGAGATCAGTATTCCAGATCAAATTCTTGTCTTTAACCTGAATAATTTTGCATATATACATAGAGTTTATCGAACAGTTTGATCACTTCCTTTAATTTCAATATGCCTTCGTTTAAAGATTCCCCGGTTCTAAACACGGAAGCGTGGTCTTGCATCACCTGAGTTAACCACTATTTACCTTTTGCATCATAAGTCGTTGACGGGCAGTCGGAACTCCCTCAGTACGCAAAAGAAGGGACTTCACGTTAGCCATAGTGACATCCCATGCACCTTTAGGCACCTCGGGAATTGGTTCACCAGGCTTACATGTCTCCTTTATCTTGTTGGCACAGGCACGACCAAATATAACTAGATCCAAGAGTGAGTTGGCACCAAGCCTGTTGGCGCCATGGACACTAGCGCATGCAGATTCTCCAGCAGAGAACAAACCTTCGATGAGTTGATCCTTTCCTGAGATATGGGTGAGGACTTCACCAAGGTAATTCGTAGGAATACCACCCATGTTATAGTGAACAGTGGGTAGCACGGGGATGGGTTGTTTCAGAACGTCGACACCGCAGAAAATATGTGCAGTTTCTGCGATACCTGGGAGGCGTTCGTGAATTATAGCGGGGTCCATGTGGGTCAATGTTAGTAAAGCATGATCTTTATTTGGGCCACATCCTCGGCCCTCGCGAACCTCAACTGTAATTGCTCGTGAAACGACATCACGTGAGGCGAGATCTTTAGCTTTGGGAGCATAACGTTCCATGAACCGTTCTCCAAGCGAGTTGATCAGGTATCCACCCTCACCTCTAACGCCCTCAGTAATTAGGCATCCTGCACCATATATTCCAGTTGGGTGAAATTGCACGAATTCCATGTCTTCGTTAGGGAGTCCGGCTCTTGTAATCCATGCGTTGCCATCACCCGTACACGTGTGAGCCGAAGTACAAGAGAAATATACTCTACCAGCTCCTCCGGTTGCAATAATAGTGTTTTTTGCATTAAATACGTGGAAACTGCCATCTTCGAGTGCCATGGCAATTGCACCAACACATCTTGGACCGTCCATAAGCAGGTCAAGGACGAAGTATTCGATGAAGTACTCGCAGTCGAAACGAAGGGACTGACCATATAGGGTATGCAAAAGCGAATGGCCAGTACGATCCGATACAGCACAACAACGGTGAGCTTGACCCCCTTTACCATACTTGAGACTCTGACCACCAAAGGCACGCTGATAAATATGACCATCTGCTGTCCGGCTGAAGGGCATTCCGTAGTGTTCGAGCTCAATGACAGAGTCTGGAGCTTCTCGACACATATAGTGGATAGCATTCTGGTCACCCAACCAGTCACTGCCCTTGACAGTATCGTATGCATGGTACCTCCAATTATCTTCTTCCATGTTACCGAGGGCCGCATTAATTCCACCCTGTGCCGCGACAGTGTGTGACCGCGTGGGGAACAGTTTAGACACGCAGGCCACTTTGAACCCTTCAGAAGCCAATCCAAATGCTGCTCGTAGCCCGGCACCACCTGCACCCAGCACTAAACAGTCGTGCTTATGATGAATAAAAGTAAAATCTTTGGTCTGATTTAAGATTTCTCTTACATTGCTGACAGACCTCGATTGCCAGAAAGGGGCGAGCGACCGTTTCTTAACCTTGTTTTAAAAAATGAGAACCTTAGAAATGTCAAGTAACCTTTTCAGTATCATCACACCTCTTCACGACAGAAATCGACTGGTTCTCAAAACGACCGAAGCTTATAAAATTGATTACACACATCAATGACATGTATCATCACTCAATGACAATGGCTAAACTGAAAAAATATTTTAGTTTTTTGGTAATTTTCTGCGGCACCGCTCGTAGTATAGTTCGCAAGTAGGTGTGAATCAATCATATTTAGCCAATAAGTCATGTAAAAGTCGAGAGTTTCTCAACCAGCCAGGCAGACGCGCTCGAATATTTTCGATGTTGGAATCTTTCAGATTATCTGATTATAACTCCAGATTGGTTGTCGAAAACTCACAGATATGCTGACCACCAATATTAAAGACTTAAATTCTCTGACCCTATCAATATCTGAAATTTAGACAATCTTGTTTTTCTGTATTGTTACTGTACGGCTCTCCCATTTATATTTTATGAGAAATTGAGTAAATTGGCCGCCGTGTATTATTAACTCCTACTGTAAAAGTATATCATATATTACTAAACCTGTACCTTTTAAGTAACCACAAGTTTATGGATTTATTTGAGTTTCTATTTATCTGCATAAAATCAATGTTGTATCACATACAATAATTTCAACAGAGTCCAAACTCATCCTACCAGAAACCAGTAAAGTGTAATTCCAAGTGCCGGGCGCAGATCGTTATGAGTTATCAATATTTTGCCCCGTCTATCCAATAAATAATGCGATTTAATATTTCAAACGCTTACACTTTAACTTCTATAAACTACTCGAAGAGGAGTTCGCGTGGGTGACTTCACTCATTTTATTCAATTTTCTCATTTTGAAACATTCAATAGTTTCCTGATTTGGACTTCGAATTTTTATTTGTTGTGATGATCTGGAGTAAAAACAGTCATTAAATGATAAACAAAAAATCCCTGGTATAATCTTTTAACATTTAGAACCACGCCCTTTCCTAACAAGGATCTAATGGGCTGCGCTTGAGTAAGTTTCATTAAACGTGAATCTAACTACTTTTAGGTGCATTCCCAAAGAGGCTGTTACTATGGGGGAGTATGTACTACGAGTACAATCGAGCTGGTGGTGTTGATGATAAATATATAAAACATGCCTAAAGGTATGTTTTTTGCTTTTTGAAAGGCCTCCTTCTCTCCACAGCCTAGTTCAAAAAATTTGGTTTATCCTAAGTCGATCCGTTGGATTCCAAAATAAAAACTTTTGTACTGTTAAATGGAGCTGAGTATTACAGATAATTAAAACCCGATATCATCTAAAAAATTACGAAATTGTACAATCTGACTATCATTTTCAAAATCGTTTCGATGTAACGTTACTGAATTTCAGAAGGCGGAGTTGGGATCCAATCTCTTTAATAACCAACTAACGGCTAACTTGATCTGAAAATTTTTAAATTTATAAATTAAAGCAAATCAACTTATCCAGCAAAAATCTTCAGTATTCATTAGTATCCATTCATTTTCTGGATATTTTGGTTTACTCGATCTATATGTTCGGGTTACACATATTTTTTGCCGAACGATTGATCTTATATTCTATCGTTTTTAACACAAGAGCCAGCTAAAATCTAGGTTTAACTGATATATCCAATCAATCGATCCTAATTCATAAAGATGGAGAAAACAGATTAAGAGATTGAATAAAGAGATGAACAAAAAGGGTGTATTGGAAAACTAGATTTTATAATAGATTTTAATTGCAGCGCGAGGTTTGCGCGAACTTATCTTTTGTACTTATACCTACTGGGAAATCGATTTTAACGAAAGATTCCAATATTAAACAGGCACTCTCAAATAGTACTTAAAAGATCTTTACATCACAAATAACATTCATACTTAACGTTTTTAGGTCTATTTAGCTATTTGAAGATTCAATTTCGTACTTTCGTTTTTTCATTAAGCTTTTGGTCTTACAATGAAAATTTCATTTTAACTGTTTAAAAACCAATCTTTTATGTTGGAAAAAATGTAAAAATTAAGGAAACTTTTAGTAAGCCACCACTTGTTTAATTTGGTGTTGCGTTTTGTTTGTACATTTTTTGACATGGAAAATAAAATTAAAAAAAATCATTGCATATTGGAAGCGTTGTGATTTTCAGGGAATCTTAAAACATCGGATGTATCGAAAATTACAACCTCCCCTAAATATAAAGTTTACACCAGTTTCGGTTCTTAACCCAAAGTAAAAAGCACTTTCACTCGAATTATGAAAAAGTAGTTATACATTAATTAAATTTACCAAGTTCGAATATTAACAAAATCTGGCACCCCTTCCCAGTGACGAAACTTGCCTCGGGACAACTCAAGCATGGGTAAAAAAATCAGCTGGCTATAATGTCCAACCAAAAAAACTAGGAAAAATACCCCAAACAAAATTTGAAAATTTATTGAGTTCGGACTTCTCATTACAGACAGCAGCGCCTGCATTATTATGAAGCAGAGTGTGACGTATTTAAGGAATCTGAATTTGAGGTTTCCGAAAAATCCACTAAATTGGATAATTAAAATTCCCCAAAAATTAAAATAGCTCACCCATGTGATATGATTTTTTAATATTTATTTTCCATATAAAAAAAATAAAGCCTATTATAAAGGCCCCTTTAATAATTTAATCTTATTCGGTTAAAGCTAACCGAATTTGGTTTATTTATCGAATTAGCAATTAACGTCAATCCATGTTTAATAAATGTGTCAAAATATTTAAGTTCCTTGATCAATATAATTAAGTCCACGGTTTAAAATTGAGCATACAATTTTAATCAAATAAGAACGATTCTAAAGGAATTTTGTTATTATGATGTGTAGAATATATTTTTGTTTTGTAAAAATATCTATAAAATTTGAGTCATACAAATGTGACGGACTTGATCGGGAAAACCCATACACCATTTCCCGAGCAATGTACCTATTGATTCATTTAAAAGGCCGATTTTTATGGCGTGACAGCTTTTCTTTCATTCAGCGTACCTATTCGTTCATTCAAAAGATCGATTATTTTAAATTAAACAAAACTATTTGAAAAAAAGAGGCATTAGGTTTCAAAAATTAGTTTCATAATATAAAATGAATTAAAGTTGTCTCTTTGTAAATGATTGGGAGGCAAAGCGTGTATATTCTAGAATCCATATAGTGCAGTCTTATTGGCATATTTGGCTTGATACTGCGGCAATACGTGATTGGGATGCAGGTTAAAGTAAAAAATACGCCTCTTTAAGCCTTTGGCTTAAAAGATTATTAAATGCTAGCATTGTGTAAAATTATAACCTACAAAGATCAAATGATTATCCAGGCTTTCATTAATGCCAAGTATAGATTCCTTAAAATATTTTAAATGAAAATAAATTTTCAAAAGAGAGTTAGAAATTTTTTCTCTCATAATAATGAAGTTAACGGTCGATCGAGGTATCGGACCTCCCTAAAGGCAGACATCAGACCACTCCAAAGATTTTCGGAATGTTTTCGCCTCCATTGGAATTCAGCGAGGAAGTCATCTAAAACAGGTAGAATCATTTTGCTGTTTTCATCAAGAGAGTTTGTGCGATTTCTCGGCGAAATCGTATATTTTAGGGCGCTCCAGGTGCCCTCTATAGAATTTGTACACGCTCCAGTATTTGGGTCACGAAACGTTTGGGAATGGTTTAATGTTAATTTGTTATAAATTGAATGAAAATTTCTATAGCTGCTGAAACAATCGGTGAATATGGTGGATCCTTCAAGAACGTGGGTAGTTATCACCGACATTAAGGTATTCGCCGTTCTGTCGGAAACTTCTACAAGAAAAAGTCGCCTTTGACGTGTTCGTTCACCACCGTCCAGGACCCACGCACCACTTACAGGGTGTCCCCTGTGGTGTTTATTTTTTCCCGAGTTTGCATTCGTCAATTTCAACCTCGATTCCTGGTCCCCCAATCTGCATGTCCACGAAATTTAAACTTGCGCTTATAAGCCTTCGAAAGTGCTTGGCGTAGTATGTCATTATGGGCTTTGATATTCCCACAATCTTTTTTGCTAAGGTATTTTTTGCACCAACAATTCGAATATATGCTTTTTCTAAAATTTGCTTGATTTTTGTTTCGATTTATAGAAGAGTGCCCTTGAATAGCGACTCTTCTTAGCGGCATTTTTTTTAGCACCTCCAATTATTCCTTCTGAGTGTAATGTTCTCCCCCGATCAGATCGGACATAATTCTGGTGGATATATCACTTATTCTAAAATAAGGTAATAAATGGCAGTATTTTCATCTTTAAAAATTTCATCCATGCTTCTTCGACTTGGAATCATTGATGACGTTACGAACGATACGAATCGATTTTTAAATAATCGATTTATAGCTGGTTTCTCAATTAAAAAACCGTGAACCAGACGATTAAAACCGTAAATGTTTTTCAACGATATTATAGGGGTTCTTGACCTACTTACACCTTTGACCAGCCAATTTTACACATTGTGCAATCAATTTTCCACTCTTCGGCAAAGCGGCTCAATTTGTTTGATAAATTTTAAATTTTTGAACTCCATTTATCAAATTTGAGCTTAAATGGAGAGTAATATAAACGATCAATCAGAGAAACTTATTTGAATTTTATTATAACAAGACGAGTTAACTAAACAGTGTCCAATGAACTTCGGTCACTGATTAATGCGGCACTTAACAATGGGAAAAACTTTACAGAAATCAAAACTTTATTTAATGTATTTCAACTGCAAGAAAAATTTATAAAATCTATCAGAGGGTAGTATCGAAAAGCTTTCAAAGGGCGGTAACCATAGAGCGAAATTGACAGACGAACATAAGGAATAACTTTGTGACATTCTGGAAAGAGGACTGTTCGCGCTCGATTCAGAGAATATGCGATCTGCTTTTTGAGAGGCATAATATACAAATCGGTAGATCGATTGCAACGAATTGCTTTAATGGCTTTCACTTTACATTGAAAATCCTCCCGCCAATTCCAGAAAAGCGTAATGACCCTCAAAATATACTAACCATGAAGGAATATGTCATTAACTTTCTAAGAATAGCTCCGGACCGACAAAAAAATTTTTCATCGACGAAACCGGCTTTCAAGTGAATATGATATGTCGGTATGGTCGAGAGCTCACACGAATTCGAGCCACAAGAGTCGTTCGGGCTTTAATGTCTCGAAATTATTAGGTTGCTGGCACGATGTCTTGTGAGGGCATGGTTAATTTCAAAACCAGTGAAAGGACATACAACGCCGAATGTTTTCTGGAATACCTCTTAGATATTCGAAATCTTTCGAGCACGAGAAAATTCAGAGGCTGTCCTTATAATAAATAATGTTCCATTTCATAAAACGCCACTTGTTCAAAACACGATTAGGACATTCAACCATGTTCCGATCTATTTGCCTCCACATATCCCATTTTTAAACCACATAGAAAATCTTTTTTTCTAAATTGAAAGGTTAGTGCATCAGGCCAATTCAAGATCAGCAGACGAACTTTTTTCGTTAATTGAAACATCCAGCACCCACATAACATCGAATGACTGCCTTGTGCTCTATAGACACATGGACAGCTATTTGCCAGACTGTATTCAAGTGTGTCCTGTTGAAAACTAACATATTATAATTCTAAATTGTTTTCATGATTTTGTGGAAAATTGGCTGGTCAAAGGTGTAATAATCGTTGCAACCAACTTAATAAAAGTTGCCATAAATCAAAAATTTCGTCCATAGATGCGATATTAAGCCTTTCATTAGTCATCTGGTGAGTTTTTAGCTCATTTAAATTTTATCAAGATGAGACGTAGCACATAACTTTAGATTTAATTTTTGCCACACATCAAATCTGATTTGGGAAACCGATGGAAAAATTGATTGCCAAGAATGACACTAGGACTCTGTCGCTCTTAATTTATTTCTTTGGTGGATAGCGAAATACTTAGAAATTGCCAGCCGATAATCCCTTCGTAGATAGGTTATTCCAAACATAGGGAGGGGAATGAAATTTGTAATCGATAAAAACAACTAAATTAAGAACGACAGCCTGCTAGTATCATTCTTGAATTTCAATTTTTTTACTGGTTTCCCAAATCAGATTTGATGTTGGGCAAAAATGAAATCTAATGTTATGTGCTACATCTCATCTTGATAAAATTTAAATGAGCTAAAAATTCACCAGATGACTAATAAGAGGCTTAATATCGCATCTATGGAAGAAATTTTTGATTTATGGCAACTTTTATTCAGTTGGTTGCAACGATTATTAAGTAGGTCGAAAACCCTATATGTAAGAAAACCTTTCCCCTAGCTGTAAAAATAGTTTAAATGGCTTCAAAACTACATGTCTGACTAAATATGGCCACTTAATTCTTCGTGTTGCAGTCAACAACAGGAAAGCAGTTTAAAAAAAACTTTCAGTTAAGCGGGTCAAGTAGCTAGCAAAGGAAGGTTTTACAGCCATTTACATAAACCATGAGCATCGATACAGTGATGTTTGAAATGAAAATAGAATAATTGCCTAATAAAATGATTTTGTTAATGTTTCGTTAGGCGCTACCGGTTTAATTATCTCTTAAAAAAGCTTTTAGAGTACAGGAAATAGTTTATAAGATTGTCGGTTGAAGTTTTCGAGCAGGAAGAAACTATTTATTACGTAAGATCATTAGCCTTATTGGGCTCATTTAGCCAAAATTTTTATGTAGGAAACACCCAATTACAGATACGTTCTATATGATTTATTTAAACAAATAGCGTGATAAATTGTCTTTATTAATGGATCTGGTTGCAACCCGCTGTTCGCTAACGATTTTTCATAGTTAACTCAAGATTCTTATTCAAATGCTTCCGACGTGTATTGCAAAAATAAATAAATGGCTTAATTTCGTCAGAAACCATGTTTTAAAGCCATTAAAATATTTTTAACTTGAGAATAGGCTTTCTTACATATTATTGTTAAAAAACATTAACAGCTTTGATTGCAAAACTCGATATTTTTCATCCTAAATTTTCAACCATAAGTCTAATTTGTTATTGAAATCTAACAAGATTCTTTTTTTTTGTAAATTATAATATTATTACATTAATTTTTAGATCACGAGAAAGGAAATAAAAAAGAATTAAAATCTTTTTTTTTCAAGTTATCAAAGAGATTAAAACAGATTATAATAACAGAACGTCTTTGTTTACAGATTAAAAATAGTTTAAACTTAATCTAGGGCTTAAGTAGGCGTATTTTTTACCAGATCCAAAAAAGATTGATTTTAAGCGTATCTTCAAAATGCGATTATCAAATATTGTTGTGGTGTTTAAATCGTTTATTATTTCTCCAAAAATTTGGGCAATAAAAGGTAAAACTTACCCATTTTTGTACCGTCATTTACAAATTAAATGGAGCACGACTCATTTTTGTTGTATGATACAACCATTTAGGAGTCAGCACTAAAGATAATTTTTTGACAAAATAAGATTTTTATACTTGAGTATACTACAAACATATAAAAACATTAAAATAATATCCAAACAATTGAGCTTTGCAATGAAGCGAAAATGTCAAGATTTTCCACCCTTAATTCGGTTCAGATAAGTCTGATATGTTTATATTTGCTCGTAATTCATGTGGAAAACCTGTTTTCTTGATATGTTGATTTTGTGCTTCACTTTCACTTAAATTTAATCCAACGAGTTACTTCACGACAAGTCATTCAGAGATAGATGTCCAATACTCATACAATTCGGATTCAAAGAAAAAATTCATATATAAAAAATATGGTTCTCTACAAACTCAGCAGTCATTTTCACCAAAGCTAACGAACATAGTAAAATTGTCTCTGCTTCCTATGAATTTGCTCTTCTTTTGGCTTGCTAAAAGAAGCCGTTCACAGATGTAGAAGAAATAATAAAACCTGATCTTACTATTGTTGTTAGAGTGTATGGTTATAAAAACTAAGAGAAAAAAAATTGATAATATTCCCTTCTCTAATAATACGATGACTATCGAGTTGCAGAGTTAACTAGTGACGTTGATCATCACTTACAAAGACATTAAAAAATTTAATTTTTTCAAGGGTGATGGAAGAATCGAATGACATGTCTGGCACAACTGATGTCGCAGATTTTGCTCGAGCAATTAAGGACAACTTTAATCTTATGGAATAACTAATTTGATTTGAGTCTCTACATTCAATAACCAAATAAGGCATCTGTTCGAAACTCTTAAATCTCTTAAGGGCAGAAAAAACATAAAATGAGGAAAATTGGTTAGTAGATTACAGACGAGGCTCCTTCTATGGTGGGTAATAAATCTTGATGTCTGACATTACTACACCATTTGTAATTCAATTTCGCTAATGAGGCAGTTCAACTAAGCCATAGTCCGGTGTTGCAAAACAGCGAATTTTCAACGTCTCCACTAAAATAAATATTGTTTAAACTTTGAAAATATAAAATTTTAATAAAGTTTTTATAAATTTAATACGTTTGAAGGGAACTTGAAATTATATTTTTATCACTGTATTCACCCACAACTCAATCCTATTGAGTTACTGCATTCAAAATGGTAGTAAGTTATCAACGCGACACCTCCTGCATCAAACTAGGCCGATTTATTCACCAATATAAACATTTCTTCAAACCGTATTATGGAGAAAGTCTGTCAAGGATGAATACAGGAGGCGCTCTTACATTCACCAAGGTCTCTTCAAAAACTTAAATTTTATCTATATTTATCTTACAATTACACATGTGCGAGTTTAAATCAATTTATATTTTACTGGAGAAGTTGAAATTTCGCTAATTTGCAACAACCGGATTATGACGAAATTTAATTACAAATGGTGTAAAAAAGCTTCTAATAAGCCCAATATTAAAATATTCTTTGCATTATTCATCAAGAAGCTCTGTGTGGGAAAAAATTAAAGATATCATGGATGTTTTCTAATACGATTTAACAAAATTCGAATAACGGCTCTGAGCAGACGAGAGTTAAATGAGTTTCTATTCTACATGGATAATGAATGCGGTGATTTAATGCGACACTGCGAATTCAGGTGTCTATCAAAAGGAAAGGTTTTGTTACATTTTTTGGCACTGAAAAATAGTATCTATTTCTTTCTGAAACGAATGAATTACACACAATACGGGAATATATTTTGAATGATGACTGTTTTAGATAAATGACATTTATGGTAGACATAAAATCTCATTTAAACTGTTTAAATGAGAGGCTTCAAGGCAAGGATAACCTATTCATATATTCGTGATGACGTAATCCATCCAAAATAAACCTACGTCGGTTTATTGGATAGCTAACAGAAAGAAATTTAGATGCGTTTCCTACGCTGAAGGCACGTTTATTAGGCACGAACATTTGATGTTCTACAGTGAAGGGTTAAAGTGGAAAGTCTCTTGAAGCTTTTATATCGTTATTTAAAGAATTTGTAAAATAAAAACATCAGTGGCCCTTTTTATATATTTTTTTTCCTTAAACCCAGATTTGCAAATTAAATTAAAACCTTAAGATAGACGCCATGAATATGAAAGTAGTTAAACACTAAGAAGTAGATTTCTAGAACATATTGTTTCCACTTTCACTTGACCATACAATTTCATTCTGGCGACTATTGAATGAGGAACAGTTTCAAAACAAACGTTAATTTTCTCAAAGATACATTTATTAATTTGGCTCATCATAAAGTTGACCACATTAATTTACCGCGATACAGTTATAAAAAACAACGTTCACGACTCACAGACACTAAGGTCTCTACCTAGATGATATTAGAAGCTATATCGAGGTACCAAGACATAGAAAAACTGGTATCGGAGCTAATATACTAGCTGTTATATATATTTACAATTTTATGCCCATAACATTTAAAAATCTATTTATCGTTAAAAAATATATATTAACATAAATTGATTGCGATTTTAAAAATGAGTGCTCTTATTTTCATATTCGATTACCGAGGATTAAAAATTAGATTAATCTACTTATAGAATTTTATTAGGCTGTTGCTCGCGGGCTGTAAAGCTTGGGAATCACTGATCTAGATGAGGGTTGATTGGTTAATCAATCAGAGTTCAATGGACCCTTTTATATCAATTCCCACTGTCGCATCTGATAATAAAATTGACATAAATAGTTTAGAAGTTAGGAGACTATTACCCTCCTACGTACCCGAAATGTTATTTAATTAGTTTTTAAAGTTTTTCCATTTGAGTTTTCTCATCCTCTTTATCAGCCGAATTTTTAAAATGTTTATTTTTTAAGCAGAATTATTACATTTCTTCAAAAACTATTACATCGAGTTAAACATCCGAAATTAGTTGTGATTAGGCTTCCATCCGATACGCCGTGAACTTAATAAATCAATGATATATCTTATTTTAATTGACTAACAAAACGTTTAGCATTACTTTCAAAAAGTACTCATTCGAACACCTAGCGTATAGGTTTTCAGGTGTATCTAACATATATATGTGAGGATTAACCACTAAATGAATAATTAAATTATCGATCGACTGCATTAAAAACTCAAATTACATTCAACGAAATGAAATCTTAATAAAGAACTGAGTCTTAATACGATGATGTCCTCGGATTTTTAAATTAAGATGCTTTCATCTTTGAAACATTTCGTCAAATAAATTCGCGCCAGAAAGTCATTCGACTAATATTTTGGTTTTCGCTTTGGCAAAACATGTTGAGGAAATCAACACAATTCGTGATGTACATTTTTTCTGGAAATCATGGTGAATATACAGGGTTTTAGATTCAATTTCATCCGTTTTCGGTTGAATTGCG
>JWZT01000359.1:7885-21249 GCA_000827895.1 Thelohanellus kitauei
TATAATCTTAAATTTATTATCAATAAATTTCAGAAAAATATTCAACAAAAATACTGGCATTTTAACATCCTATTGTTTTATTTTTTATAATCTTCATTTACAAAAATAATCTTTTTGATTTTTGTTTACAAAATTGATAAATCAGAAAGTTACATATTTATTAAGATTAGATTTATGATTTTTATCCAGCATCGCGTCTAATATTCAAGAAATATATCGCTTGATGTTATATAATTTATTACTCATAAATAGAAATCACCTTATATTTTGGAAGTTTCCAAGATGACTAAATGTGTAAATATTTAATACTGCAATATTTGGTTTATTGCACAGCAGTCATATTTGATTCTTTTTCAACCTTTTGGCATATGAGCCAAGACTATGCTCGAAATTTTGGAAATAGGTAATTTAAAGGACTCCTGATTATTTTCTAAACCGATTCCTGGAGATGATAATTTAGAATGTTCTGTATCAACAATTATGAAGGGCATGTTATAACTAATTGTAAAATAAAAGCTGATTCAAAAAATTATACAAATCATAGTTTTCATAAATTAATTTGGTATTAAATCAATACTGATGATTCTAATTATGCTTAACAACTTATTTATTAGAATTCTTATTGTTGATAAAAATTTAAATAAAATATTGTATTAATCATAAATCGCAGAGTCTTTAGACTGTATCTGGCTATTTTTTTTATTCTCATGGAAATTCGTAGATGTTAAAACCTTTCGATTATGAACCATTTGTATAAATTATTGAATAATGTAGGATTTTTTACTATAGAAAATATCAACAATTTGATTTTATTATCGATTAACAGTATGTGCTCAAATGATGATAAAAATCCTGTAAAATAACAATCCGCCTATTTTCGATTCATTCTCATTGCCTAAATAATTTTTTTTTAATTTAAAACATAATGATTGGAATTAAATATTGTTTAACCATATCTAATTTCAGAAAATATTTACTGGTGAAAATCTCAACAAGTTACCTAAAAGATCGAAAATATAAAATGATGTATATTGTATGCATAATTTAAGAGGCATACACTTTCTACTATAATTAATAAAAGTAAAATAATTGTTAATCGAACGAAGAATAGAATTATTTTTGAGGCTTGAAGAGGAGAGGACCGACCCAAGCTCTGATGATGATTGTGAGTCTCAGAGCAACAATTGCAGTGTTTTCGAAAGTATCGTAGAGGAAAATATGCACATAAAATCGGTAAATTTATTTTTGATTAGTTAACGGATGACGATTCAAGTACATTAATTTATGATTACAGAAGTCAGATTCATTAGTAACCCAAAAATTAAAGCCCTAGAAACATAAAAAAACCACGACTATATCTTCATTCATTAGATTTATTAAAATTAGAGGTATTTTATTTCATACAAATCAAAGTTGTTAAATATTATTCCCTCTGGGATGAGATTGTCTGAGATTTATATTGTGTTTGAAAAAAATATTATAATTGATACAAAACATCGTTTGAGTTATTTCGCCGCGCAAACAAAGAGTAGACGTAAAGAGATGGAAAGAATTTAGAAAATGTGGAAATAAAATAAACATTAAATTTTCAAAGCTTGATAGATGCATATGCTTTACTATTTGTTTCGAAATAAAAATGGTAATCATGTGTTAGATTACAGCATGAATTTCTGTATGATAATTCATTTCACTATAATTTATAATCCGATGAGAAATTTTTCATAACAGTATCTTACTGGTATATATTATAAATTGATAGACACTATTTCCTGTTCCGAATTTCTCGTGAATTCATTTAAAAAATTTTCACTTCCGCGCATGCTTTAAATCGATTCATTGAGGATTTCACATGGATTAATCCCAATTTTTCCTTTTTTTGTGATAAACAAAATTTTAAATTTTCAAAAATTTATTTCGAGAAGGACTGTCAATTGAATTGAATTTTAATTGGCAAGGAGAATACACGCCCTATTTCTTTCCCAATTTCCATTATTGTATAATAAAAAGACTTAGCGCTTTTAAGACAGTCATTATACAATTATTATAATGTTTTCACATTGCTTCACGAATCCAATGATCATAGTTTCTTCTTATAAGATTCGCTAAAAGCTGCTAACATGGTCTAAATAATTGTTTAAAAATATTCCATCTGAATATATGAATACATTCCCACATCGAGGAGAGAATCTCTACATGGTCAAACTCATAACAAAAATCTTTGATTTCACCACTCGACACCAACGTTGTAGTGATATCTCGAGTGTCAACCCGATTCATTTAATCCTTTATCATTACAAGTAAGTTCAATATAGTGCTCTTCTTGAAATGAATGTTATTAAATTCAAATTTAGTTAATAAAAAAAGAAATTCTGGATGATTCGACGTAATTCTGAATGAATCCTTTGTGAAAATCGGAACGAGAAATAGCGTAGACGCATTTTTCATGAGTTTATTAATAATAAATCGAATTATACACTAATATCATTATATAGTGATAAATAATCAATTAATTTTAACATTAATTTACCAAATAACCACTGACTTTTAACAAATGCTAGTATATTACCTTTCGAAATATCGGCCACTAATATTAATATCAGTTGATATATATCTTTTTTTATAATGAACGCTGTATTTGAATTTAATGGTTTAATAAGTTTAATAAAAATACTTGGTAATATTATCAATAAAAATCCATTTTTATTGAAAAAAATAACGGGTTGTATCTATTGAATCTCATATTAATGACATCGTTTGTCATTAAGCAAAACCAAATTAAATTATAGAATTACGACTAAGTAATTAATACATCATTATCAAATATCATATTAAGTCAAATATCAAAATAACAAGCTTTATATAAATTGTTAAACAGAAGAAAGATTTAATACGTGAATTAAGGACAGTGTTGTATGACAAATTTTTGCTGTGAGGCATTCTATTCACTTTGAGATGATAAAGAAATATTTAAGAGATTTGAATCAAAGGATATATAGTTGTTGTGATCTCAAAAAAATGTCGAATGAATTTGAATTTTTTCATATTCAATTACAAGAAAAACTCGTTTTCTAAATATTCAATAAGTTTATCTGAATTATTCATTCTACAGAGATGGCAGAGTTAATCAAACATTTTCGTATATGAAGTGGAGTTATAAATTAACAGAAATAAAAAATAAAATTGAATATATTAATATTAAACTGTGACTTCATATATTGGTGGTTCCAAGGAAATTAAAAAAATCAGATATAACTAATGCAGAACTCTTAGATTCTGAAAATGATAGAGGTGATATATATTAAAAGAAAAAAATGAATTAACGAATGTTTGATAAAGAGATTTTACCAAAAATTCACTTAAATAAATTCAGATTGATTATATTTATAAACTTGTGAATTATCTTTGTATTCATGATTAAATATTTGCTTATTCAACTTAGAGAATTCATTTATTAATTCTCAAAACTATTAAACCATTTTTGGTAATGATGCGTGCATTCACCGATTATTGGACATCTTGATTCAAATTGATCTTGCGTGTGTTCAGTAATATCCAAAATCCTTAGGGTACGATAAATTTGAATGGGATATTTAAAGTATGTTTTTTGATAGAAGCTTTGCATGAGAACTCGAAATCTCGTTCTTGTCAACTTTGATTTAGAATATGAGATCGTTTGATATGATCAGCTATATGTGGAATATTTGGCGATGATTAAAATATTGCTACAAATTTGTTTAATTCTATCACTCAAATCTAATTTCCTCTTGACATAATAAAAAATTTATTTAAATCATAGAATAGTTTAATGACCATTCGAGGGATTGAGTGACAGTCTTTCTTAACCTAAATTATCAACAATAGAAAATGCTTGTGTGAGGCAGATCCATCTGTGGGAATCGAATATCCTGCCAAAACAAGTCAAAAATAATTATTAATATGCGTACGCCATTATTAATACTGTGAGAGTTTTTGTTTGTCTATTCGGAACGCAGATCGGAATGCGAATCTATGTTTTATATATAGAACATTACTTTTGACGTAGCCTCGTACATACTAAGAACCCAACGCTGAAGTATATAAGTCAATCTTGGCCTAAAGATCTAAAGTTAAATTCTGACCTCAGCAATACATGGCTGATGAAATGACTTATTCGTCGATTTTAATTATATCCTCGGGTAATCTAACGAAATGTTGAGTTTATAACTTTCATCAGCGAATCTAATAGTTTTCCTTAATTTAAAATTACTTAAAAATTTGAAAAGCTCTGCTGATGTAGTTGGCGATATCTGCAAAATGGGAGCTATACTGATTTGATGGTAGGCAGAGGTACGAAGGACTAAGGGAAATTACGATTTAAGTATTTCGTAGTGCTCTAGGAATGAGCCTGATAATGAGGGACTAACATCGCCCGATGTTATTAATTTACTCATATCGCATCTATTACCGACGAAATTTATCTAATAATTCGGTTATACTATTTTAAATAAGCTATTAATCTATACCTTCATCCCAAATATTTTTTCTTTGATTTTCGACCATTTATTAGGAACGTTGTTTGTCAAATATATTTTTAGGTAGAATCAGAATGATGCCATAAAAATCCAAACGAATTATAGACATCAGATACCATTTTAATGAACATTTCGAAATCAATCAATAGGCCACAAATTTAGCCCATACACTTTTAAATTACGTCAAGTGGAGTCTCTCGGAATTGATATTTAAGTTGATCTTGACGAACATCAAATTATCTCCACAATCCCCTTAACAACTATCTAAGTTGTTTTTATAATAGAGACCTCCTGGGAGGTAATACTTACTTGATCGAATTGATAATTGATACCAGTAGTTTTTCATAGAATATTCTCAAGATGCTTTTCGATCCATAAAGCCTTTGAACTGAGATGCAGAAAGCATATTTAGTCTATGGTGAGAGAGGGAAAATTTCGAAAATACAAGAGTCTGAGGAGATCCCCTTTAACTATACCTAAGAAATAGATGGCTCTCGAAGGTAGTGAGTTTACCACCGATCTTGAACAGGATGATGCAGCCCTATGAATACCCATAAACAAACATGAAATACCTCAATGATGAGCTAATGGGATCGACATGTTTCTGTTTCTTCGACTTCAATCAGCCTTGTTGCTAATTCAAATTTCAGAAAATGATAGAAACTAAACGGCCTTCACAGCAGGGTATGGACTTGTTGTATATCGATTAAACTTAATTCCATTTGCAATGCCGAAAGATTAAATTCAATGTCGAACAATCCTAGATGAAATATTTTGAACATCAACATTGGCTATTTCAAAATTCAATGACATGATTGTATTTTATAATTCTTTCGATGAGCCCTTGAAAGACTTAGAGGATCCCCAAACCCGATTTCTGCAAATAAATCTATAAATTCGTAATTGGAAGTTAAAAGATAGCATAAAACTTGATAGAATACATCAGTAATATAAAAGACGGTAATGGTATCATTACCGATCACAAAAATCTTGAAGCCATTCAACTACTGAAAACACGCGAAACCAAAGCGAACATAAAACATTCTTAAGATTACCTGGCTATTATCAGAAATTTATTCCGAAATACCGCATATAGCTAACCATCATTAAAGCAAACCCTAGAAATCGCAAGTGAGAATAGTAAAAAATTCACCACTGTTCCTTTTACGTTCTTGAACGAAAGCTTAGATCTTTAACAATTGTTTATTCCCGAGAAGCGACAACAAATTTATCGCATGTACAGATTACGCAGATTTAGCACTAAAAGCCTCCCACGCACAGTTCATAAATGGTGAACAAATGTACGTCTGTCTTGTATCAGGAAACAAACAAAGGTGAATAGAATTATTCTGCAACTGAAAAAGAGCTAGTATAGATTTTGTCGGCAACAAATCAATTTACAATATATCTCATCGGCACCAGGTTCACAATTTCATAGATTATCACCCGCTCGTGTATCTGAATACATTTACAAACGCTCAAAATAAACTATCGAGTTGCCTGATAAAACTGAATGAATTTGACTCGAGATCTCCCATATCAGGTGCAAGGAAAATGTTGTAGACGCGCCGTCTAGTGATTTATTAATATATGAAAGTTCGGGAACGACAAAACGATAATAGAACTCCAAAAACAGGACACAAAAAATTAACCGTCAACAACATACTGTCAATAAGAGTACCATTTTCTAATAGAGGAAGTTAAGGTTCTGCTCAATTCTAGAAAAAAACTTGTAGTCGACTCTGACGACTTCTGATTCACACCTGAAAGGACCACGACGAGGTGGTTGTACTGGAATCAAACATAACATAAATCATCTAGAACTATCAATGACGAACTGGCTTCCATACTGGCATCCTTAAAAATTTATTAAAAGTATTAAACGAAACTTCAACTTGTCAGATGCACGACAATGACAGACGTAACATCAGCAATGGCACGTTCGGCCTCAAAGTAATAAATATCCTTCTATCCCCAAAATCGTAACTGTGCCCAATGTTAACAGTGCTCAATTTCTTAAAAAAGGCACATACACTTCATGCGACAACTTCCGTTCACTAAAAATGGGAAAAGATATATCCACATCGTCGTTAACAGATTTTCAACATGGCCAGACGCCATTGAAATGCCGAAAAAGAATGCAACAGCATGGGCAAGCATATTTCTTTCTTCTATTTTAAGTCGAGTCGCGAGACCGTCAAGCCTACACATCGACAATGGCCGCCAGTTAATGTCTACACTGTTCTACCAAATCTGCCAAAAATGCGGTATTACAAAGACACTATCTTCGGCAGTACACACAGGTGGAAATGTGCTGACCGAACGATGTGTGAATACTGTCAAACAACAGCTTACCTGTATATCTATAGCACGAAAGAATGAATGAGACGAAAGTCTCTACATGGTACCGATTCGATTAGAACCAGAATGCATGATTCAATAGGGTTAAGTCCATTTTAAGTCGTATTCGGAAGGGAACCCCAGACTGCCTAAACCTAGAAATCGGAAAAAATATCACTCAAAAGAAGATGACACACGTCAATGTTCAAGAACTCTCAAAGCGGCTCAAAGCTTTTGAGCTACTACCAAGAAAATAAAATAACTAATACAAATAAAAATACAAAAAATACTAGTACATTCGATAGAAAAAATATTACTTTGGGGACATAGAAAACGTTCTAAATTCAAGCAGGTAGCATAAGATACAATTGTCGTTAAACCCTCATAAAATTTAACACAAATTAAAATAGTTAAAATCTATCGTTCAGAACCGAAGTGGGGGAGAAAGCAAGTTATCGATTATATTGTTATGATTTTGACACATCTTTGAGGCGTCGCATCGCTACCAAAATTATGAGAAATTCGAATCAATTATAAGGCAAAAAAAACGTCGATAAATACCTATCGAACCTTTGTAAGAGTTAGGGGATATATCGGTGGAACATTATATCCACCATGAAGAGATAGTAATTGCACGTTGCCCATGCCGACATGATAACAACTCTCAGGCGGCAGACGATTCTTTAGATTAGTTACTCATTTTGACTGATCAGCTGAAACAGGTTACAATACGCGATGTTCTGGTTTACTCGATCGTAAGGAAACAGCAGAAAAATAGTGGTGTAAATATATGAAATGTAAGTAGATAAAGCAGTTTCGAAATATCAAAGAATTATAGGTTGAAATTTTAAGATATGTTAATGAACATGAGCTGTGGGATACATTGAAAAATCATAATACAAAATATAATAATCTATTGGATTCTTCAAAATATCTATGTTTATTATTTTATTGTTGTTAATAGAGTAAACATTTGAACAATTTAAATGTTTTTACAAGATTATGTTCATCAACAAAACTCAAACAATAGCAAACTATGGCGCTTATAAATCTTAACCTCTACTTATCATGTCGATTTTTTCTGATTTAGAATATATTCATTTTTACTACAGGAGTCCAAAAATCCAAGAAAAATTTCATCTTTATTTCACGATAACAACATTTTCGCTAATTTAAATATTTTTTCAAATTCAACGAAGCAAACATAGGGCGCGAAGCCATATCTCCATTATCAGCCTCCTATATACACATCTTGGCATATTCTTCTGAGATAGAACATCTGCTATACACGATTTAAGCCTAAATACTATGGGTACGATTATTAATAATTATAATGCTTAAAAATATCAACATTATGATTAAATGGTTGCTCAATTAAAAATTATGCCCTAACTTTATTAAATTGGGAACAATGAAAAACCCTCTATGAAATCAACATATCCAAATTTATGATTGAATTTGGTTTTATGAACAAATAATTATATAAATCAAGACATTTAATATATAGACAAATCGAATAAGATCAAATATCAAAAATATAATGCGTTAATTTATTTTAATCAGCTCGACTTTTCAATTAGTCCGATCTATTTTCTCCACCAGGATCTTGATTAACATGTTCTGTATCGCGATCGTCCAAAATCTGTTCTGTGCCGGAATCATGCAACATCTGTTCTGAACCATCTTCTTGAATAACCTCTTCTGTACTTGGCTCATGAATAATTTTCTCGGTTCCGGGATATTGCATAATCGGTTCTGTACTGGAATCTTGCATAACATGTTCTGTATCGGGTTCTTGAAAAGCCTGTTCTTTGTTTTTAGTATTTGTACATAATTCCTTAACCTGATATGAATCCAAGCAATACCGCGTGTTCGAGGTGTTCGATGTTTCTCTTTTGTAAACATCTCCACAATGTTTGGACTGATATATTGTGCAAATGTTGTTCCATATCATGTGGCATCTCGCAAAAATCATCATTTACTTCTTGCGCTTCAGTTTCTTTTGTAATGATCGAGAGGATGCACACGCACACGCATCGAAATTCCATTAAATCTAGGCATGGATTCCATCCAAAATCACTAATAATGACCTGTAAAATTCTTATAAAATACTTCGTGAAAAAATGTAAAAGCTTGGTGTGTGCCTTTTTCTTTCAAAAGATATTTCGCATATTTGTATTTTAATTTTGTCAATAATCTCTTTATGCCATGTTTCTGTTCGTATTTGCAAAGTTCTTCTAGGCCACAAGGGCAATATTTCGACGAAAAAGATCGCGAAAGACCGTTAGGATCCAGAATTTCGAGAATAATTGCTGAGCATCTTTTTAAGCCCTCGGTATCATTCTAAATGAATAATAAATTACAATGTGTGCAAACATCTCAAAAGCGCTATTGTAAAGCCAGAGAGCGCTTTCAGGTTCAGTTTTCAAAATGCATCGACCAGCGAACTCGTAATGCCTAGCTGAATGTTTATACTGTTGCCACAACCTCGCGATGTTTCCAGCTATTTTAAATGCCTTTGATGCTTCTGACATAATTAAATAGAATACTTTGATAGCATTCCAACTTGAAATACGTTGCGCCAGCTTCCACAGTCTTATGATAAGCTTTTAGTCTTCGAGATGGCCGACTATAATTATATCAAAAATACGTAATACGATCTGAGATGAATTCTCTCTCCATGAATGATTCAGCTTCTGAAAACGACTTGTCAGCATCGGATTCCGTCATTGTTATTTTGATAAATAATCTTTTACTTAATCTTCGTATATAGTCGATTTTTTTATCATTCAAATAGATAAATAAACATGTGAATATTATAAATAAATAAATATGTTTATAAACATCTTACAAATTATATGATCAAATATTTTATAAATAACATGGTTATCTTTCAATCATTACCAATCAGTCTCAATTCAATATCGCGCATGAATTCAAATAAATGTTTCTATATTCTATGAATATTGTAAACGAGAAATACTCTTATAAGGTTTCCTGTCGATTCATACTTTTTTGATTCGTAAGAAAATCGATTAATACTTAAGTTTATTCAACATAATTTCTCAATTTTCTGTATTCTAAATCATCATGGCTTTACTAAAGCTACATTCGTACCGATATTTTTATTGAACTATTTCGAAGGTATCAAAAATATCATAAAAATTAATATTGACATCAACTAAGAATTAGCCATACTAACTTTCAATCCTGATCTCCAAAATGGAACATAATAGTCGACTACACAACCGAGTTTCAATAAAAAAACACAAATTTTATGTCTATATATTAGAAATTAAATAACTTTAAGATGCATAGCACCATTTTCATGCAAACATTTATGAAGGCAGCATTAAACATATAAATGGTCAACAAAGAAATCTGTGTTAAAATATTATTGGACGTGGGCCTTATTATTTCATATCTAATTTTATAGTCGATCCATCACACATTATTTAAACAAGAGATATTTACAAATATTTTAGGTAAAAGAATTCAAAAATTTGGAAGATGCGTTGTAATAACAATTGACTATCTATTGAATAGTTCCAACATTGTTCGACTATTTGCTATATTTTCATTTGTTATTAATATTATTATCATATCATTTATATTAAGTGTAACTATACTATTTCCACTCATTTGCTACACAATCTTCATCTTATCTTTGAAAATATGAAAAAAAATATTTTCAAAATCTATTTGCTAATTATAGAATATCTAAACATTTATAACAGTTATATTTTATTCTTTGGTTTCAAAGTAGAACATTCATTATCCAAGACCTTTCTCATATAAACCAAACAGCAATACGATTTGGAAAATGATAGATCATGTGAACACGTATTGATAACGTGTTTGTGAACACATTACGGTTTCAATCGATATAAAAATAAAATCAATATTCGTTTGAAATATAGATGATCCAACAATGATTTCATATATAAGACGATTGTTTAGACGATATCTCTGGTAATCAAATGTACAATTATGTTTGTTAATCTGGTAGAAACTCAAAACTTTGATTATGAAAATTTTTATTAATTTATAGATTATATAATTCCACCAGACAGTAAATCACATAGATGCTCGAATATATAAAATAGATCGCGGCCGTTGATCTATAATTTGCTGATCACAACCTATTATTCTTCATGTGTGATGAAATGATTATTTCATTACTGCCTTATGTATTTTAGAAGCCCTTGTAATTGGAGTATAAAAAGTACCGCTCCCTCAAAAATTGCTTGGATTAAACACGAATAATTTATAATGAGAATATTAAATTTTGATATAAGGCACTTGTCGTGTTATTAAATTGATAGAACAAACGTGATCAAAGATATAGCTAGATAATTGATTGTTTCATTTACTTCTACGGATTTATTCTGTCAAATTCTTTAAGAATGGAAGATCGACGAGGTTTTCTGTCTGTATTTACGTTTTGTTGGCACTCGAAATCACAAGATTATTTTACTGGGCTTTTCATTTAATAAAAAACCTTAGAATATAAAACAAAAAGGCGTTAAACCAATTATTACTGAAAATATAAACATCTACACCATCACAAGAGCGAATAGTTCTAGAAAAAGAGTCCAATTTATAGATATGAAAATATGAATTCTCAATTTTGGTTTTAATATTCCAAAATCTACTCTCACCTTTGTATAGATTCGACTAGTGATCGTATTAATTTTCCTATTATTTTTTGTTCAATACGGGATATTAATCCATCCTTTTCAAGTTGCATTCATATCAGAATGGCTTTCATTGTCACATCTACACACTATCAGTTAGTTCCATCGTCTATTTTATTGAGATGAAAACGTTAAAAATCTTATGGTATATAACATATCAGATTTTAATATATAAAGATATCAGCATATATATTATTTTTCATTATACGTGGCATTTTTAGGTGTAGATTTTTCCGGCATATATGACATGTTTCTGATACGCTTTTGATAGTATTGATTTAGTCTACCGACTACGAGAGAATGACTTAATAACAGAACTTCCATTTTATAAAATGAATAGATGATTCGTTGTTCATGAATACATGATATAATATGTTATCAATTACATTATCTAATAATATACAGACTGGTATGATCATATTATATATTATAATTTGTCAAATATTAACACAATTCATATTTATAAAATTACTTTTTAATTTTTACAAGCATCAAAGGATTTTTTCTTTATGTTGATATATTTTGTAAATTTATCAAAAAAAAAATGTTTTCAAGATAAAAGATCAAATATTTTATTTTTAATATTAACTATCTATACTAAGTGGTATTCAAGAGCTATAGATGATCGATTTTCTTGTGTTTTGAGGCTATATATTAAATATACAATAATCAATAACAGTATATACATGTTGAAGTTTGGTATAAGATCAAAGCTAGTATTCAGCGTGTAATTACACTCTGAAATAACAGGGAATAATTTCACAGTGTTAAATATATAGATTGCATAAACCCTAACATAGTTAATACTCTTCGAATACATATGCCTGTAAATTTACAAAAATTCACATTCCTAACTATCTACACAATTAATATTTGTAACAGATATCGTTTGTATCCATTTATTTCTTCGGCATTTTATTGCTTTTTGTAAAATTTATTTTGTATTGAGCACAAAAATAAGATAGGAAGCATTCTTTTGATCAGTCAGAGTTGCATTTATTTGAACATTTTATCGATTTAGTATATCCATATTCAAAAGTTTGAACAATGTTTATGGCATGACAATGATTTTGATAATAATTGAACATTAATATTTTCAAAGCATAATAGCTGGGAACTATTGAGCTCATTTTATTAATGATACTATGTTGTAAATATCAAACACTGCTTGATTCTAGTTTTGACAACAGTCTAATGTATCTTTAAAAATAAATATGACGGTAATCAAGTAAATGAGTGGAATATTAGATCCCAAATATTAATTCCTATACATCTAATGTTTTACATAAGATAAAAACCAAAACATGACTTTTCGCTGAATACTTTTTAGATTGATTTAAAAAAATGTTTATATAAAGCACTCAGATGCTTTATCTCTGATACCAACAGTAAAAGAAGTCGTATACCATCTTTATCAATATTTTATGACGAATAATTAGCAATATATATGACATTAAGGATGAAAAAACTTGACTAGAATTCAGGGTGATCACAGTTTAAGATAATAATTAAGATATGTTTGGTGACAATCTCAACTTTTTTTTGACTTTTTAAGGCATACTTTATATAAACTGAATTATGACGGATACTCATAATTGTTTGTGTGAGTATCTTTTAAAAGTACAGTCGATTCTGCTTAATTGGGACAGCCGCTTATTGGGACAAATTTCAAAGAACAGAAACCAAACCAACAAACCAATAGTAAATTTATACGTTAAATTGAGACAAAATTCCGCTAAATTAGGACAGTAAATTTAAGATCGCAGTACATATTATGTTACACATATTCTCAAGAAAAAATATGTGCAGAAAATTT